>APFE030930766.1:81434-94376 GCA_000404065.3 Pinus taeda
CTCGAATATGGAAAATCTCATGTCTTTTTCTCTCATGTTCTTCATCAATAACAGATTGAGCAGAATTACTAGTAGATGTTTCAGAATTCTTACCTTTTATACCTGTGGCTGCAATGATTGTTTCAACTCCCGAGTCTGACCCCAAATCTTTCTAAATAGCTGCAGTAGCCTTCTTCTTCTTGCCCTCTGACTTCTTAGGCCTCAACTCTAGATGCAGAATCCAACAGTGGGCAACATTATGCCCCTCCTTTTTATAGTAAGTGCATGAAGCTTTGCCTTTTTGTGCAGTGTTAGCCTTCCTTGCTTTCCACTTCTGCTTTCTTTTCTCCTTGCTCTTGCTTACAGTAGGTTGGGATGGTCCTGCAACTTCTGGATTTCCATTCTTTCCTCTAGCTTCTAGATGAGTAGCTTGTACAGATACCTCATCTATACTGGTGGGATTAAACATGAGGACGGTATGCCTCATGTAGCTATGTAGACCACCAATGTACTTTAAAAGCATTTCTGGTGAGTCTAATGAGATACCCAACATCAATGCTCTCTTCCTAAATTCTTGAGTATACCCTTGCACACTTTTCCCTTTCAACTGCTGAAGAGTTTGCCAACTCATCATGGCTTGTTGCATGTAGGCCAATGGATAGAACTTCTTTTTGATTGCATCAACAAATTCACTCCAGATAGAGATGGTCTTACCATGCTTCTTTATATCAGCTTGGGTTCTGCCTTCCCACCAAACCAAGGCAGTGCCTCCTAGGTGTAGGCTTGCCAGCTAAATCTTACTCTTGTCTGAGTCTATGTTCTGTACTTTGCAACACACATCAATTTGTCTAATCCATTTGTCCAACTTTTCAGCATTTAGCTCTCCATCATATATAGGCAAATCAAATTTAACATCTAGTTTAATCAAGGATGATTGTTTATTATGCACAGGGCTATTAGGAGATGTAGGAAAGATTTCTTCTTTCCCTTTCCCCTTTGAGTGGTCATGGGAATGAGATTCATCTTCTTCTTTATCTCATTTAGAGCCTGATAAATCTTCATCCTTATGCTTTCTAAAGTCCCTATACATTTCTTCTACCATAAACTTTATAGCTGGGAAACTTTCTATAAATTGAGGGTTTGGCCCTATAGAACCTTCCTCTGACATTGCCTTCCGAGAATAGACTCTCCCAATTTTAGGATTAGTTTCCACCAACTCTCCTTCTCCTAATTTGAGCTCTGATCTAGTGATCATTCACAGCTAAACCAACACAAGCTTGTCTAACCTTACAGCCTAGTGCTCTGATACCACTTGATTTGATAATCAACCTATAAGTGCCATCAGTTAAATATTTATTAAACCAAAGGTATTACAAACTCATGTGCTAGTGTGTGTGTTCTGTGTTATTGAAACAACGGATTGATCAGATTGCCAATACACAGAAAGTAAGTGGAAAGACAGCAGAGAAAGACAGTAAGCAACACAACGACAAAAACAGTTTTTAATAAGGAGTTCACCCTATTCTCCAGGGCTACGTCTCTAGTCCAGCTTCAGTGGTGGCCTTGTTTTATTGTGTCATATAACAGAGAAATTACAATACAGGGACTCAATGTGAGTTCTCCCGAAGCAGATTTTGCTTGGTAGGGTGGTTCTTGGATTCCCCAAGCCACTCGGAGTTCACATACTCTTTTTCTTCCTACCAGCTCTGTGACCCTTGGTCCACAGTGGAAAGAGCGAAATGTGATGCTCAGTCCGGATAGATTCCTCTATGGGAAGGCTTCAATCTTCAAGCTCTCTAGTGCTCGTTGCTACCTATGGTCAGCTCGGCCCTCTGTCTCCTCTACTTGGCTTTACTGTTCTCTGTGTTCAGTCCCCCAACAGGGTTCACTGTTCACTATCTCTCTTGGTCGGTTTGATTCCTCTCAATTCTTCTGAATTCGACTGTCTCCTTCAGCAGTTGTGCTTGGAGTTCCCCTGTTCGGCGTCAGCATGAACACTCGGGATGTGGCCACATGTCCCCATCTAACTGGTGCCAGCATGCTTCTTCGGTTATGTCATGGATACGTTCTTTCTCCAACGTGGCGGTCAAACGGATTCCAAATCCCTTTCAAATGTGGCTTAATCCCCTGTCAATTCCGCTTCTTTCTATCGGGCACAATCTCAGCCGTTCGATCTGGGCTCCTCAAGATCTGACGTCATATGCACGCCAAGCGCGGTTGACTTGCTCGACCAATAATGCAAGATCAATGGCGGTTTTCTCTCTCCTCCGCCGCCATGCGTTGATCGGTGTATTGCTCTGCTCCTGTCCAAAACCACTTACCGTTCAAGGGTGCCCCGATCAAAACCGCCGATTTCCAGGGCGTGGGTCCCGCCTTTGTAGTTTAGCGCTTTTCGTTTCTCCACCCGCGGTTCTCTGGCTCCCAACGTGACCAAGGGCTTAAGGCTCCTCCATTTTGGCCCTGTTTGCCTAGTGATGTGCGATTAATGCTAGATGCTAATCGCGCATCGAAAATCACCTCCTTTTCCCAATCTGGGGCTCCCAGGGGCTACTTTGGCCTCTCGTGCAGTCTCCATGGGCCTCGGTCAGCGCGCTTTGACCGAGGTCCTCGTCGTTCCATGCCGGCTTCCATGGCCACTGGTTCAGGGTGCTTTTGATGCTGTTTTGGATTTCATTAGAGATTTGTTTCGTCTCGATATAATCAAGGTTCTTTGCCAATCGTTCATGGATCCGATTTGGATCATCAGATCTTTTGGCTTCTAACCCCTTTAGCTCTCTTGGGAACCCTGATCTTCCTTCCTCCCCTTCTCTCCTTTCCTTCCCCTCTAATACCTCTCTTTCCTCTCCCATTCTCTCCCATATCCCCCCTCACTCCATTTTCGATCGAATAATCACTCGAACCCCCTCCAAAGATCTACTCTCCTCCCTCGACCACCCTAAACGGGTGGGCAGAAAGTCCAACCGAGAAATCTAAGATGAATTTGTGGCAAAGGAAATGGCTCTGGGCACCCAACAACCACTAGACACTTTTCTGAAAAAAAAATCAAGGAGAAAAACGCTCGTCCCATCAAAGGGAAAGGTCCCTCTACCCACAATTCTAAGTGATAATGAATATAGTCTCCTGGAATTGCAGAGGAATGGGAAGTATGCCAAAAATCAAGGCAATGAAAGACTTAATAACATCATAGAAGCCTGATATTTTTATGATTCAGGAGAAAAACATAAATGAAAAGGAAATGGAAACAATGACCCAAAAAATAAAAAATAAAACTACCAAGGAACATCAATTCCAATGAACGGAGCTTCAAGAGGTATTTGTACATTATGGAAAACAGAGAATTGGGAGTTGATCCAGCAAAATAAAGAGTTGCATTGGATAAAAATAGATCTGAAAAACAAAAAGTCAAAAGAGATATATTTCATTGTTAATAGTTATTCCCCAAATCACTACAGGGATAAGGAAGTCTATTGGACCACCTTAAAAAATCACCTTTTGCAAGTCCAAAACAGAGGCATAATAATAGGAGGGGATCTCAACTTGGTATTGAATGCAAAGGAGAAGTTTGGTGGGAAATATAATGTTGATCCATCAAGGGAAATAGTAGAAACTATTATGGAAACTTGCAGATTAATGGGCATGCCTCCTAGCAATGGGAAGTATACATGGAGCAACAAAAGAGTTGGCAAAAATAATATAAAGGAAAGGTTGGACAGATTTCTAATCCAAGACAAAATAGCCACCTCCTTCAATGAAATAAAATCCAAAATCATTCACAACATAGCATCGGATCACAAACCGGTGGCACTTTCACTTGGGTCATTAGAGAACTTTGGCCCTGTTCCTTTTAGATTCAGTTCCATCTGGAACAACAGTGAAGAAGTAGAAAAAATTATTGCAGAAGTATGGGAAAATAAAATTATAGGCTCTCCTAGTTATGTCTGGGAATATAAACTTAAAGCATTGAGGAAAGAGTTGAAACATTGGGCAAGGAGAAAACAATTAGAAACACAAAAAGGAAATCTAGAAATAACAAAAAAATAGATTGAATTCAAGTGGAAAAAGAGCAGCAAGAGGAAACGCAAGAGAATATATGGCAGGAAAAGAAAGCATATTCGGAATTGTATAGGCAAAACAGAACGGAAAAAGAAGAGTGGAGACTAAAGTCCTAAAGCCTATGGCTCAACAGGAGAAAAGAATACAACTTTTTTCGATAATACTACTAAGATAAGGAGAATACAAAATCAAATAGACAATATTAAGGATAATGACTGCAAAGGAGTGAGAGTAAAAGAGGAAATAAAGAAGGAGGCTTTTAGATATTACAAAAATCAGTGATCATCCTTAGCAACAAATACTGAGTATGAAGAATTTTTACAGCATACCCCAAAAAAAATCAGCGATGGAGAAAACAACGAATTTACAAAAGAAGTTGAAGAAAAAGAAGTGACTACTGTCATTTGGGATTTACATCCGGATAAGGCCCCAGGTCCGGATGGGTTCCCTATCTCCTTCTATAAAAAGAACTGGAGTATCATCAAAAAATATTTGATAAGAATGATCATAAATGTCTTTGGGGAATTCAATATAGGAGGATTCACAAATTCCTCCTTCCTCACTCTAGTTCCAAAAGAATAAAATGCAAATACTTTTAGCAGGTTCAGGATAATTTCATTGTGTAACTTTTCCTACAAAATTATTACAAAGATTCTGGAAAATAGAATAAAAGAAGTGATGCCAGAAATTATCTCAGAAAATCAAGAAGGATTTGTTCTAAAAAGACAAATCCTTGACAATATTCTAATAGTTAAAGAAGCATTGCACTCTAGCCCTCTAAAAAAGGAAAAAGGAATGATTATCAAGCTTGATATGGAAAATGCTTTTGACAAGATCAATCTGGGCTTCCTAGTGGTTGTCCTTTAGAGATTTGGTTTCTCAAAAAAGGCAATAGACATAATTAAGGCCTATATAATGGGTCCTTGGGTTGCACCATTGATAAATGGAAGACCAAGTGAATTTTTCCAAAGTTCAAGCAAGCTTCGACAGGGTTTCCCCCTATCTCCCTTCATATATATTATAATGGCAGACTCTCTGAGCCAAAATCTCGAGAAATGTAGACAAGATCGGTCTATCACAGGTCTCTCAATCTCTCCGGAAGTAAAAAGCATAAACCACTCTTTATTCGCAAACGATACCTTGGTCATAGGAGGGGCCTCTTGTATAATGGCAAGAAGAATAAAAAAGGTGCTAAACAATTTTATGGAAGTCTCTAGAGGGCTTCTAAATAATCAAAAATGTAGAATTTTCGGATGGAACACTCCTCTTCACTCTCTCCAAAAAATCTCAGAAATTTAGAAAATCCCTTTACAAGAAAAATGGAGCCACTTTCATTACCTTGGTCTCCCTATCTCCAAAGAAAATCTGAAGACCAAGATATGGAATAGTACATTTAAAAGATGAAAAAAAAAAGTGCAAAATTGTGGAATGCACTGGCTAAACATGGTAGGAAGGGTTGTATTAATCAAGCCATTAATAACAACACTCCCAATTTATCAGTACGTAGCAATTCTAGCTCTAGCAAGAATACACAAACAAATCATGTTAGTAATCAGGGGATTCCTATGGAAAGGAGGTAAAGTAGAAACAAAGAAGCTTAGCCTGGTGAAATGGGATGAAGTAACATAACCTTATGAGAAAGGTGGTCTAGCTATAAGACTTCCTGGGATAATGAATTTGGCATTGGGGGCAAAAATAACATGGATATTTATAACTGGAGAGAGCGGCAGGTGGAAGAAAATCCTGGAAGCAAAATATATGAACCATAAAAGAATTCTTTTATTAGAAAAATGTTCCCCAATAAGGCCATGCACCCAGGTCTAGATTATGATTAAAAATACCCTTTTCCCTAATCAAAGAAAAATCCTCCAAGATCCATGGGAATGGAAAACTCATCAAAATCTGGAAGGACAGAATAATGGGAAATCAACCTATAGCTTTCCAAGAAAATCTACAAGATCTGAGAAGGTGGATGAAAACCAAAGGACTCAGTACTATGGAAGACATCTCTCTTTAGAGAGATGGATATTGGGAGGACTAGAGGATCCTCAATCTACCCCAAGGCTTTGTCCCTCAGTGGAAGACACTAATCTCTCATCTTAAAGGGGTTGCACCATTTAGTATGGACACAAAGGATACTCTCCATTGGGACCCTAACAGAGGGGTTTTTTCAGTCAAATCTGGATATGCCACCTTACATTAACAAGGAATTAATGATTGGGAACACTGGAGGGAGGCATGGAAAATAGAATCCCTGCCAAAAATCAAAGTGTTCATGTGGACACTACTCAAAGGAAAGATTATTATCGATGATAATCTTTAAAAAAAAGATTATGAAGGCCCTTCACATTGTGCAGTGTCAGAAGAGTGAAGAAAACATCCAACATCTCTTCATGGGATGTCCTTTTGCTCATGCCTGCTGGCAAGAGCTAATAAGACCACTGGGGGTAGTATACTGCATTCACTACCTCTGCATATGCTTCTAACAACTTGGAAAAAAAAAGAATCCATATACTTTAAAAAATAAAGGAACGGCTAAAATATTTTGGTTGAGTTTGCCCTTATTTATGTGTTGGAAAATCTAGTTAGCAAGAAACCACTGGATCTTCAAAGAATGCACTCCAAGCAACAGAACAGTTCTGTCTAAAACTTGGAGCATGACAACCAAATTAATCAACTCCAAAGGATCCAAAGCAATAGATGTCAAATATATGCAGCGTGAGGAAAGAACCTGGTTAGAATTTGCAATGAGCAAGCAGCAAAAAACAAACATCAGTAATACAACTATCAGTAGATCTGTTATTAGCACTTAGAACTAGAAAATCAGAATTAAAAAAGAGGATTTCAAAGCATGGCCAGGAAATTTAAATAGGCCCTGTTTATTGTTTGATGGAGCTTCTATGTCTAATCCAGGCAAGGCTAGAGTAGGAGGTCTCATTTTCGATCCAAGAGGAATCAACCCCATCACTTATGAATGGGCATTAGGAGAATTATCCAACAACATGGCAGAAGCATACAGACTCCTCTTAGGAACAGAAATATTAAGGCAGTGTGGTATCAAGAATCCAGTCATATTGGGGGACTCTGCAATAATTATTCAATCAATGGTTGAAAGAAGAAGCCTCAAGAACCAGATGCTAAGTCAAATAACCAAAAGGGTGGAAAAAAATCTCCAATATCTTGGAGAAGTCACCTTCAACCATATCCTTAGAGAAAATAGTTATATTGTTGATATGCAAGCCATTTGGCTATCAATCGTCCTATGGGAGAATCCATAATTGAAAATGAGATTGCTAAAAAATCAATCCCATAGGATCTCGATCCTTCAATTGCAGTGTTTCACATCCAAGCCAAGGACATCAAGGTGGGCAACAGTCACATCAGCACAAAAAGCTAGAATTCAGAAGCTCACAAAAATAAGGAAAATCACAATGTACAGACAACATTTTTAGACCTTGTCTGTCATGCGAATAATAGCTATCTAGGCTCCTCGTGAAATGATCAAGTTCTATTTCCTGAAGTGGCCTTCACGCAACTATATAACCATCCTCTCCCAATGATTGTTTTCAACTCTTCACTACTCATTCTCTTTGGTTTCTTCCTATCCCCAGGCCTAGTTCCCTACACTCTCCTTTATTTTCCACCTAGTCTCAAAAGCAACTCTCAATCTTCCTGTAATTGTCACTGCGCTCCTTTGGTGATTGAGCTAACCCTCTCTGCTTTAGTCTAGCCCCTCCCCTTCGTGCAACTTTGGTGGCATTTGTTTCTTCCCTGCACACTCTGGTGGTATTTTCTTCTCTCCGTCGCGCAACTCTGGTGTTTTGTGTCTCTCCCCTTCATGCAACTCTAGTGGTCAGTGCTTCTCCCCTTCGCGCGACTCTATTGGCTTATCTTCAACCCTAACACTTGACTTATTTCATTATTTCCAAAGAGAGTCTCTTTATCTTGCTAATCTTTGTTTTCCTCTCAGTGGTAGTTGTTGCTCACCATTGGCCTGTCTTGTGGAAAATTTAGCATCTACTCTCAACTTCTTATCGCCTCTTCTTCTCCCTGTAAAAAAGGATGCCTGAATCCCTCAGGAAAAATGGAGTGGAATCCTCTGGCAAATGTTCCAAAGTACGAGAGTTGCGTTGTGTGTGGAGCCAATTCATGATCGATTAGATTAAGGAAACGGTCAAGGACTATAAATTTGAAGCAAAGTCTGAGAACTCCTTCCTTAAGAGACATTTGGAAGAGCAGAGGAAGGAAATTGCAGCTCTAAAGCACAAATGTAAGCACATGGATGAAACGATCAACTATTTGAAGAGTTTACTAATCAATCAAATGGGAGAGAACTCTAACTATCAAAGCAAAAAGAACCGACTTTTGTCTCATCATGAACCTTCAGTCAACAAAAATTAGATTCTACATTTCTTCTCTTCTCCTCTCTGCAAAGTTCTTCCTCCAGTATTTTATTATGCTATGTAAATGCAAATTACTGTTGAAACAGTTTGTATGTATTTATAAGGATAGTGCAATTGGTATTTTCAGAACCAAAAAGGGAAGGGCATGGAAGATAGGGATTGTTTACCCTCTGTTTTTCTTCCTGGATGCCTCCCTCCATTTTGCACCAATGTAATGGGAGCTTGCCTCCCTTTTTTCTTTTTTGGAATAGAAATCTAGTAATTGACTTTGTTAAAAAAAATAAATATTATTATTATTATATATGTCATATATTTATATATAATAGTTGTATTTTTATATAGTAGTTTGAATATTATTATACATATTCAAAATATATATATATATGAATATTTATTAATAATAAAATGTTGATTTCAAAATAGGGTAAGAGTTTTAGAGACATTGTTCCACCATATAAGAGTTTTGTATCATGGTAAAACTCTGTCATTGTCTAAATATTTTATGAGCTTTATGTCATGGTAAAATTCTATCATTGCCTAAATATTTTATGAATATCCACATGATAACATGTTTACTATTCACATATGGCATGTACTTTTAGACACAAATGCATGCACATAAAAATTAGAGAGCATATATTAAGAAATTTTAAAGGTATAGTTTTTTAATTCTTTTTTTCAACATTTGGAAAAATGACACCATAGTATAGATATATGTCTTTCGGATTAATCAAATAATCAGGATTTCATTTCGAACCAACTAATGTGGTCTTGGATGGACCACATTAGTTGGTTTGAAACGTCAATCAAATCCTGATTATGTGATTAATCCGAAAGACATCTATCTACATTATGGATCACAAAAGTCTTAGATATGACACTATAGTTTTAAACAACAACTAGGAAGCTATGTCTCAAAGTGTATGACTCTATGATACCATGTATGATTTCTATACCTAAAATCTGTCAATTCAACAAATCAACATTAATAATTAAACCTAAACAAAATTGTAGTTAACCAATTAAACTTAAGGGAAAATCTTGTTTAAACCTATAAGTCACATACACTGTTATCCAATGCATAAAATTAAAAAAAAATTGTACAACTCATTCCCTCTAAAGCAACCCATTAAGGACTATCATGTCTAGCACAACACCCTATTACATTTTAAACCCCCTAAATCAACCTAATCAAAACTATCATGTGTAGTTCAACCCCCACTTACCATAAATCCTCATACTAGATAAGTGCTAGGTACTTATTCTATAAATTAAATATTTTCCAAATAGTTTTCCAACTAAGTCATATAAGCTATATGTTAATAAAAATTTTGAAATACTTTTATGTTTACAAAATATTTTATTATTATTGATCGTCTTTATTTTGTAAATTTAGTTATTCATTCTTTGTATAAAAAATAGTACAAGCATTATACCTTAACTATTAAAGATTATGCATGTGATATTCTTTAATGTTAACATAGTTATTAGAATACCAACATAGTTATTTAGCCTAGGAGATTTGTATATAGTAATATAAAATTGGCATTAATGTTTTTGTAACAAAAAAAATTGCCAACAACTAGTCTATTTTTATAAGCAAAACAAAAGACGTACTCACCGTAATGTTTGACATGAAATATTAAAAAAATAAGAATCATATGAGTCAATCAATGAGATACCTAGTCCTTCACCTCAAATGTTAAGTCCACATATATGTAAACTACGTTGGCGATTTTCTTGGGCCTTTATAACTAGTGTATGGCCTCCCTAGTTCTAATCTTACCCCATTGTTTCCATGCCTTAATTGTCTTGACCAATGCTTCATATTTGTGGTCCAAGAATTCTAATTTGTCCAAGATGGATTATTGTTGCACACCTTATTCTTCAACTATATGAGTCATGAAGGCTAAGTTGTGCAAGTCAACAATCTTGAAATATTCGAGAATGTAGGTTTCCAAGACTATTCATAATGCTTGTGAAATTTTTAGAGCTAAATTGTGTGAAATAATTTAAATACATGGTATATTTGCTTTGGGAAAACTTATATCTATTATTCAATCCATAAGCTCCTCATTAGTGTCATTAGATGAGGTATTTTGTCATTTCTCCCTGACTAATTTTTGTATTCTCTCAACTTCATCCTTGACAACTATGAACCTTCTATTGCAACTCACTCTTACCTCCCTTGATCCGAATTGGATCCATAAAAGACTGTCAAGAACCATGACTGTATCAGGTCGGAGCAAATCTCTAAGGAAATCCAAAACAACGATCAAAAACACCCTGAACTAGTGGCAATGGTAGACAGTGTGGAACGACGAGGACCTCGGTCAAAGCACACTGACCGAGGCCCATGGAGACTGCGCGGGAAGCAAAATTAGCCCCTGGGAGCCCCGAATAAGGAAACAAAGGTGGATTTTGATGTGCAATTAACGCTTTAGCTGGGTGAATAGGGCTAAAATGGAGGAAGCCTTAAGCACTCGGATGCATGGTGAACCGAAGAACCGCGGGCGAAAAGGCAAAAGCGCTAAAAGGACAAAGGCGGGGCCCACATTCTAGAAACCAGCGGTATTGATCAGAGCGCCCTCAAACGGTAAACGGTTTTGGAGAAAGCAGAGCGATCCCACTCAACGATTGACGCATGGCGATGGAGGTGAGAGAAAACCGTCGTCGATCGCGCGTTATCGGTCAAGCAGGTCAACAGCGCGGGATGTGCGAATGGCGTCGGATCTGGAGGTCCCAGATTGGAAAACTGAGATCAAACCCGATGGAGGAAGCAGAATCGACGAAGGAATACATCGCGTTTTAAAAGGATTTGGAATTCATTTGACTGCCACGGTGGAAGAAAGACTTCATCCACGATGAAATTGAAGAAATGAATCGACAAAGCAGGCTGGCGCTATTTAGAGGAGGATACGTGGCCACTTCCTGAGCGTTCATGCTAACGCCGAACAGGGAACTCCAAGTGCAGCTGCAGAAGATGAATCGACAGGGGCAAAAGAGGAACCGAACAGGCATGAGTTCGAATGGCTGAAAGCCATGAACAGCGAAACAGAATACACAGTCGGGCACGGAGAGACAAAAACCAGAGAAGAAGGCAATAAAGCAATAGCAGGAAGAGACAGAGGGCCGAGCTAACCAACAACAGCGTCGAGCACCAGAGCTTGAGAGATTCAAGCCATCCCATAGAGAAATCTATCCGGGCTAAGCACCACGTTGGGCTCTTGCCACTGTAGACCAGAAGGTCACAAAGCTGGTAGGAAGAAGAAGATTTTGTGTACTCTAGTGGCTTGGGGAATCCAAGAACCACCATGCCAAGCAAAACCTGCTTCAGGAGAACTCATATGGAGTCCATGTATTGTAATTCTCTGCTTAAGGGCACAATAAAACAAATCCACCATGAAAAGCTGGACCGGAGATGTAGCCTAGGAGAACAAGGTGAACTCCTTATTAAAATTCTTGTGTCTTTATGTTTTCTTACTATATTTCTCTGCGTCTTTTCATTTTAAATGTCTGTGTATTGGCAATCTGATCGATCCGTTGTTTCAATAACATAGAACACACACCAACACATGAGTCTGTAATACCTTTTTTAAATAAATCTTTAACTGATGTCACTCATAGGGTGAATATCAGATCAAGTGGTATCAAAGCGCTAGGCTATCAGATTAGACAAGCTTGTGTTGGTTTAGCTATGAATGATCACAAGATCAAAGCTCAAATTAGGAGAAGGAGAGTTGGTAGAAACTAACCCTGAAATTGGGAGAGTCTATTCTCGAAAGACAATGTCAGAGGAAGGTTCTATGGGGCCAAACCCTCAATTCATAGAAAGTTTCCTAGCTATAAAGTCTATGGTAGAAGAAATGTTTAGGGACTTTAGAAAGCATAAGGATGAAGATTCATCAGGTTCTAAACACGATAAAGAAGAAGATGAGTCTCACTCCCATGACCACTCAAAAGGAAAAGGGAAAGAGAAAAGCTTTCTCACACCTCCTAATAGCCCTGTGCATAATAAGAAAGCATCTTTAATCAAGCTAGATGTTAAATTTGACTTGCCTATATATGATGGAGAGTTAAATGTTGAAAAGTTGGACAGTTGGATTAGAAAAAATTGATGTGTGCTGCAGAGTACAGAACATCGATTCAGACAAGAGCAAAATTCAGCTGGCAAGCCTACGCCTAGGAGGCACTGCCTTAGTTTGGTGGGAAGGAAAAACCCAAGCTGACATGAAAAGACATGGCAAGACCATCTCTGTCTGGAGTGAATTGTTTATGCAATCAAGAAACAGTTTTATCCATTGGCCTACATGCAACAAGCCATGATGAGTTGGCAAACTCTTCAGCAGTTGAAAGGGCAAAGCGTGCAAGGGTACACTCAAGAATTCTGAAAGAGAGCATTGATGTTGGGTATCTCACTAGACTCACCCGAGACTCTTTTGAAGTACATTGGTGGTCTACACAGCTACATGAGGCATACCATCCTCATGTTTAATCCCACTAGTAT
>APFE030930766.1:96178-115113 GCA_000404065.3 Pinus taeda
TACTAGCACTGCCAGATCTACAAAGACCATTTGAGATCCAAACTGATGCCAGTGACTGTGCCATGGGAGCAGTGTTGACACAGCACGGTAAACCCATATGTTATCATTCAGAGACTTTTAATTCTGCAGTAGTTAACTATCCCACATATGATAAAGAATTGTATGCATTAGTTCAGAGTGTGAAAAAGTGGAAACATTACTTAATGGGCAAAGAGACAATAATACATATTGATCATCAACCACTTCAATATCTACACTCCCAAACTAAGTTGCAGTAATCAAGACATTACAGATGGATGGGTTTTCTACAACAGTTTCATTTAGTCATCAGATATAAAAAGGGCATACACAACCAAGTTGCAGACATGTTATCTAGACCCATTATAAATGCATCTATCATACTTAAGCATAACTCTGTGCTACATGAAAGCTACATAGAACAATATTCTCAGGATATGGACTTTAAAGATGTATATGCAACTTTGAGTCAAGGCAAAAGAATAGAAGAAGTGAACTATCATATGAAGGACCGACTCTTATATCAATGTGGGAAACTCTGCATTCCATAAACTGAGAGAGTAAAGATAATTAGGGAAGCACACACTTCTATGATATCAGGTCACTTTGGGGTAAGTAAAATAGTTGTGTAGCTGCAAAGGTTCTACTATTGGCCGAGAATGAATGAAACTGTTTCTAGATATGTAAAAGGATGTGCTATGTGTGCTAAAAGCAAGCCCAGCAATAGAAAACTAGGCTTTTACACTCCATTTCCAGTTCCCTCTCACCCTTGGGAAAGTGTTTCCATGGATTTTGTTGGAGGACTGCCCAAATCTAGGAAAGGTCATGATTATCTATATGTTGTTGTGGATAAGTTCAACAAAATGTGTATTTTGATACCCTGTAGTAAACAGATTACAGCTAAACAAACTGCAAAATTGTTCTTTGAACATGTATGGGTTCATTTTGGATTTCCCACTTCCATTATATCTGATCGAGACACCCAATTTGTGGGGAAGTTTTGGTCGAGTCTGTGGGAACTGATGGACACCAAATTAATGAAGAGCACAACTTTTCATCCACAAACAGATGGCTAGACATAAGTAGTAAACGGGACAGTGATCCAGTTACTGAGAGGGTACTGCGGCAAACATCCTAAGCTTTGAGATGAACACTTGTGTTATGTGCAACATGCTTACAACAGAGCTAAACACTCTTCTACACAAAGATCTCCTTTTGAGACATGTTTTGGTTTCACACCAAAGTCCCCTTTGGATTTTGTCATTGGTAAAGATACCATGGTTGATGGACACAATGATGTGGACAAGGCAGCTAGGTTCATTGAACAAATCCAGGAGATCCACCAGGCAGTACAGGAACAGTTGGAAAAGAGCTAGGCCAAGTATAATGCTAGGCATGATAAGCATTGGATGGAGCATAGTTTTCAAGTTGGAGACCAAGTCTGGCTCTATATCAGCAAGGACAGGATGCAAGGTGAAGGTAAAAAGCTAAAGCCTATCAGGTATGGACCTTTTAGGATACTTGAGAAAATTGGTGAAAATGCTTTTCGCCTTGATCTACCAGCATACATGCACATCTACTCAGTCGTAAATGCCAAATGCCAATTGCTTGAGATTATTTGAACCTTCAATGATTGAGGATCCTGAAGAGCAAAGTCAATTGCCTTCTATTGATGACCTGCTACCTGAGTATCTCAATGAGTTGCAGGAAGATACAGTGTTGGACAAGAAGGTGAGGACAATGCGCAGGGGAAATATTGAGTACCTAAGGATTGGACTCAAAGGTTCAAAGCCAAGCAGTGCAAAGTGGATTGAAATTGGACAAGTGAGAAAATAGTATCCTCACTTAGTCGACGCTTGAAAACCAACTTTTGGTGGTCCAAAAGCTTTTTCAATGGGAAGGCTGTGATCCGAATTGGATCCATAAAAGACTGTTAAGAACCATGACTGTATCAGGTCGGAGCAAATCTCTAAGGAAATCCAAAACAACGATCAAAAACACCCTGAACTAGTGGCAATGGCAGCCAGCATGGAACGACGAGGACCTCAGTCAAAGCGCGCTAAAGGCCCATGGAGACTACGTGGGAAGAAAAATTAGCCCCTGGGAGCCCCAAATTAGGAAACAGAGGTGGATTTTGATGCGCGTTTAGCGCTTATCGCACATCGCTGGGTGAACAGGGCTGAAATGGAGGAAGCCTTAAGCATTCGAATGCATGGCAAACCGGAGAACTGTGGGTGAAAAGGAAAAAGCGCTAAAAGGACAAAGGCGGGGCCTGCACACTAGAAACTGACGGTATTGATCAGAGCGCCCTCAAACGGTAGACGGTTTTGGAGAAAGCGGAGCGATCCCACTCAATGATTGATGCGTGGCGCTGGAGGTGAGAGAAAACCGCCTTCGATCACGCGTTATCGGTTGAGTAGGTCAACAATGCGGGACATGCGAATGGCGTCAGATCTGGAGGTCCCAGATCAGACGGCTGAGATCAAACCCAATGGAGAAAGCGGAATCGACGAAGGAATACGCCGCGTTTTAGAAGGATTTGGAATCCGTTTGACCGCCGCGATGGAAAAAGACTTCATCCACGATGAAACTGAAGAAATGAACTGACAAAGCAAGCTGGCACTATTTAGAGGAGGATACGTAGCCACTTCCCGAGCGTTCATGCTAACGCTGAATAGGGAACTTCAAGCACAGCTGCAGAAGGTGAATCAACAGAGGCGGAAGAAGAACCAAACGGGCATGAGTTTGAATGGCTAAAAGCCATGAACAACGAAATAGAATACATAGTCGAGCACGGAGAGACAGAAACTAGAGAAGAAGGCAGTAAAGCAACAACAAGAAGAGACAGAGGGCCGAGCTGACCAACGTCAGCGTCGAGCACCAAAGCTTGAGAGATTCAAGCCATCCCATAGAGGAATCCGTCCGGGCTGAGAACCACATTGGGCTCTTGCCACTGTAGACCAGAAGGTCACAGAGCTGGTAGGAAGAAGAAGAGTCTATGTACTCCAGTGGCTTGGGGAATCCAAGAACCACCCTGCCAAGCAAAACCTACTTCAGGAGAACTCACATGGAGTCCCTGTATTGTAATTCCCTGCTTAAGGGCACAATAAAACAAGGCCACCACTGAAAGCTGGACCGGGGATGTAGCCCAGGAGAACAGGGTGAACTCCTTATTAAAATTCTTGTGTCTTTATGTTTGCTTACTGTATTTCTCTGTGTCTTTCCATTTTAAATGTCTGTGTATTGGCAATCTGATCGATTCGTTGTTTCAATAACACAGAGCACACACCAGCACATGAGTCTGTAATACCTTTGTTAAATAAATCTTTAATTGATGTCACTCATAGGGTGAATATCAGATCATCCCTAGTCTTTATTCCTACCCTAGTTTGTTTGTTGGGAGGGCTTCCTCTACTATGATTTTTGGTCCACCTCTTATAATTCGTTTGATTTTGCTACCCCTAATTCTTAGCTTCCCCTCTCCATGTTGCCCATTCATATCTTTTAATCATCTCTAACCCTTTATAAATATCGAGTTTAACACTAAAAATTATTTAGAAACCAAATGGAATGGCTTTTGAAACTCCTCCCATTTCTCTCCCAATTTACATTTGAAATTGAGCCCACCACATAATTGAATAAAGTTTGCCCCTCCCGTGTGAACAAAGCCCTGACCTCCACTCTTGCACTATAATTATCAACCCCTTGTTTATATGAGCATCAGGAGAATGAAGTTTTCCTCATTTCTCCCTAAGCAATTGGGTGAGGCTTCAAGTAAGCAAGAAAGAAATGCTACACGAATTTTAGTGGATGGTGTTCCAAGCATTACCAAAAATAACTTTAAAAAAACGTAAAAAAAAAATTAAACAATACTTATGAAATATAATATCATCTAAAAATTCTATATTACTTATATTAAAATCAAATTTCATTAATTTATTTATTATTCTTATATTTACTCAAATCCATAATTCTTTTGGGAAAAAAACAATAATAATAATCAAAAAGGATAGGTTCAACTCATGAAAGAGTAAAGCAAAGATAACTTGAACACTCTTCTTACCTTTGTCACATGCTTAAACACCCTGACATTTTGTTGTCCCATGTTCCTCGATAGAAGAGATATCCTCTTCATTGCGCATTCCTAATAACTTATAAAAAATATCTCTTTATTGATTTTTATTTAAATATTACTTTTTAAATTTCTCTATTAAAAATAAATAAAATATATTTATTTAAAAATATTTTACCTAAGCATAAAAGATTCGTGAAAAAACAAATTTTAAGTATAGTCTCTGTAAACTTCCACCAATCACCCATCTCTTTCTAGACGGTAAGCCAATTTACATGAAGTGAAAACTACTTTACCTTGAGGTAGCTTTGCCACCCAGAGATCCATGAACATGGGGTGTTCATGCCTACACATCATTTTAAAGAGGAAGGGAGGAAAGATGAAAGCATGGCTTGGATTGGTGAAGACGACATGTGAGAGCAGAGTGTCAGGCAAGCCACGTGGTATGGGACGTAAGAGATGATGTTAGGTGTTATGCTTTTGGGAGTCACATGAACCGTGGTGGTGAGGCAAACCCAGGCACAAAGCACCAAATAACAAGAAGAAGGATGAAGCAATACCTACTACATGAATAATTGAGGGTGCCTTGAAAATCTCAAGGATAAGCCCAACATTTGAGCTCTAGAGGACCGTCCATGATGCTAAGAAGATGGCATCGTTGATTTAATATTAAATTCATGTTTCCTTTTATAGCATGCACCAATAATGATGATGGCTATGGCTAAGGCAAAGGCATAGGCAATGGCATGTCTCATCTTCATGTCCATCCACATCCACATGATATGATAGAACAGTAATAGTATTTGTCGTTGTTGCAGCGCATTCATTGAATGAGTTGGGAGTTTGCTGTTTGATTGCACAAACAACAAACCAACCAGTGAGCACCAGTGGCAAATGGTGATGACGATGGGGATCACTTTAATTGCAGTAAGTTGGCCTCTTTTTACTTGTACGAAACACCCCTCACATGATTTTTGAGAATATCCGGATTCCAAAAATCTGAATTGGACCCCAGATGGACTGGATGTTTGTGGGGATTGATTTACTGTGCAGGTGGGTTATCTTCAGAGTATGAAAACCACCAAGGATGGCCCCAGATCTGATCATTTAATTCCTATTTATAAAACAACTTCTGCAACTCATACATTAGGAATACCGTCTTAGCAACAGCATCGACTACCATCATGCCGTATTACGTGCTTCAACGAGAGGTTGAATCAGAATTTCTGGAGGTTGATCCCACTGGTCGCTATGGCCGGGTAAACAAACTTTTGGTTCAACCTAGTATTTATTTTATAAGTGATCCTGATATTGGGTAGAGGGTCGTAACAGTATCTGTTTTATGTGTGCGTATATATAGAGTTTTTGTGTGAGAGGATTACAGATCCTGTTGATATAATTTTCTGTTGTTTTGCAGTACAATGATGTGCTTGGCAAGGGAGCATCGAAGACTGTGTATGCTTCTTACCTAGGAACTTTTCTGTAATCAAAATTTATTTTGGCTTCCCCAACAATTTTTTCTGTAATGAAAATTTGTTTTCTGATCTGTGTAAACCTTTGTGTACTCAAAATTTGTCCATGCTTCTACTCACAAGCTCTTCTTTAATCAAAACTTGTTTATGGATCCACCCAGAAGTTCTTCTGTAATAAAAATTGTTTTTGGATCCATCCACGAGCCCTTTTGTAAGCAAAACGTATTTATGCTTCCACCCAAAAACCATTCTGTTTTCAAAATTTTCTTATGCTTCTACAAGCATTCTCTTCTGTGATTAATAACTGGGCATACTTCCACCTACAAGCTCGCCTGTCTTCAAAATCTGTTTATGCTTCCACCGGCATACTGTTCTGCAATTAAAAGTTGTTTTAGGATCCACCCAACAGCTCTTCTGTAGTCAAAATTTGTTTATGTTTACATCCAGAAACACCTTTGTAATCAATGACTGTTTGCTTCAACTCACAGATTCTTCTGTAACCAGATCTTGTTTTTGGATCTGTGTAGACCTTTGAGTAATGAAATTTTGGTTTTCTGACGTTGATTATGATAGATTGTTTGATGCATATGCAGATACAGAGCCTTTGATGAAATAGAGGGGATTGAAGTGGCGTGGAACCAAGTGAAAGTGAATGATATTCTGCAGTCACCTGAGGATCTGGAGAGACTTTATTCAGAGGTCCATCTTCTGAAGACTCTGAAGCACAAGAATATCATCAAATTCTTTTCATCATGGATCGATACCACGACAAGGAACATCAACTTTATTACAGAGATGTTCACATCTGGTACTCTTAGGCAGTAAGTTTCACTAACCCTTCATTAGTAGACTGGCAGTTATGTGAACTTCCATGAATTTGTTGGCTGGATGTATATAGATATTCAATGGCAGATTTCTTGTTCTTCTTTTGGGGATCCAGATATAGACAAAAACACAAACGTGTAGACTTAAGAGCTGTGAAGAATTGGGCTCGTCAGATCTTGAGAGGGCTTCTATACCTGCACAGCCATGATCCTCCCATAATACACAGAGATTTGAAGTGTGACAACATATTTGTCAATGGGAATCAGGGGGAAGTTAAGATTGGAGACCTTGGGCTTGCTGCAATTCTGCGTAAATCTCATTCAGCTCACACCGTTATCGGTAAAACTTAATACCTTTGATCTCGTCCTTCCATTCTAGACAGATTTCAATTCTTCTTGGGACCTTCTAATCTCCAAAAGGCTTTATGCAGGAACCCCGGAATTCATGGCCCCTGAGCTGTACGACGAGGAATATAATGAATTAGTTGACATCTATGCATTTGGGATGTGCCTATTGGAAATGCTCACCTTTGAGTATCCTTACAGCGAATGCTCCAACCCAGCTCAGATCTACAAGAAAGTAACATCTGTAAGTTATTTCGTCGTTGAAATCTATTTCAATACAAATCTTTGTTGGATCCTGGTGAGACTTGAACTCTTTGCCAGTCTGGCAAAAGCAAGCATTCTTCATCACTTGGAGTTCCGACTTGGGGACTACCTTACTTAGCTATTTTTTATACAAGAATTTTGGAATTGAATTCCAGTTCTCGAATCGATTCTCAGGGGAAAAAACCAGCAGCTCTGTACAAACTGAAGGATCCTGAAGTGAGACAGTTTGTTGAGAAATGCTTGGTCACTGTTTCCAGAAGGCTTCCTGCAAGAGAGCTCTTAATGGACCCATTTCTTCAGACTGATGAGCACGGCTTAGAATATTCCTTTTCCAGATTAGATTTCTGCAAAGATGATGTGGGGGAACTTGGCCCGTTATTAAGAGAACCTAACATTGAAGCTTTTCAAAATGGTGCTCATAAATTACTCCAAAGCATTCATCTTGTGCATCCTTGTAGCAAGAATGAGATTTCTGTCCACCATGAGAACAAAAAACAACAAAAGGTTGTACCTTTGCCCTCATACATTAGAGAGGACAGTATGTCTCACAACATGGATTTCACTGTCAAAGGCAAGAAGAGGGAGGATGACACAATATTTTTAAGACTTCGAATTGCAGACACTGAAGGTAATGAATCTTATATTGCCCTAGAAAACCATGAACCTGTTGGCTGGCTTTGAAGCCTGATATTACTAACAAAGTAAATTGTAAGACTATTTGCTATTGCTATTTCTATCAACTAGTCCCTAGTCTATTTTTTCACCTGTGATAATGTCACAAGTTCGATACATCTTGCAGGGCGCATTCGTAATATCTATTTCCCATTTGATGTGGAAGAAGATACAGCCATGAGTGTGGCCAGTGAAATGGTTGCGGAGCTTGACCTTGCTGATCAGGATGTTACAAAGATTGCAGAAATGATTGATGAAGAAATAATGGCATTGGTACCTGATTGGAAGGCAGGGGTAGCAATAGATGATCACCATTCCTTCTATGACCATTACCATTCCTCCAACAAAACAAGTGAAACTTGCTGGTGGAATCATAACGATCATGCCTCCAGTATCTCTTCTCAGAGTTCCCTGTTGGAATACCTGAGGTCTCATTACCACGTTGACAACAAATCAGAAATAGTGCCTTGTACTCAAGTTGAATGTGCAGCCATGCATGGCCGCTTTGAAGAAGTCACATTCCAGTTTAATGCAACAGATTTTTATTCATATGTAGAAGAGGAGGCTCCTACAATTTCAAGCGGATCATCAGATGTTCTTCATCACGATTGGGTGAATGGAGAGGATCCAGTTTCACCTATATCTTTAATATCACATGGTTCAGGGATTAGCAATTTTGAAGATCCCCAAACTTGTCTAATATCCTCAGGTACTGGTAACAAAGAGGATGTAGTTCCAAGCAAACCTGCAAAACCTCCAGAAACTACAGGATATGTTGGTAACTTTGAAGAAAGTTGGAGCAATGAATTGTCTGAAGGGTTCAGTCCTGTCACTGACTCTAATTGTCTTAGCTCAGTCCCCAAACCTATGTTCCATCCTCAATCACCATCATCAGTCAATATTTTATCTGATGAAGATGAAGATTCCACCAGCAGAGAGTTGCGACTTTTAGCAGTCAAACATCAGAAGGAATTAATGGAACTTCAAAGAAAACATGAGCATTCCCTCTTAGGAATTGAAAATGAATTGAAAAACAGAACACCTTTGGGAACATCTTTAGATATGAAAAATTCCAGTCCTGGAATAAATTTTCAGGATCAGAAATTGAACGTGAATGGGCAGCGAGAGCAGCGGGAAGATGACTCGGTTAGACATGGTACAACTGGTAGGGATAAGGAGTTTGTAGCCATGAAACAACTTGGATCCGATGCTCGGGGAACAAGGCTTTCCAGCAGTCCCAGTCATAGATTATCACCGATGGAACCAGCAGTCAGTTCTGATTTTCCAGGTCCAAGTAAACTTGCAATGCATTCTTCTACTCTCCCTTCTGTTAGGCCAATTAATAGAAATATAGCACCAAATCCAAGGCTAATGAAAATGCATTCTTTTAGTGGTGTTGACAGTCAGCGTTCTATTAATTCTCTGGCCAAAGAAGTTAGTAGGCAGAAAAATTACCAGACAATTGGAGCATTTCGAACAGGAAATGTCGATGAAAAGAAACATAGTCTTGAGGGGATGAGACGATTTCCATCTATATCTCAGAAATCTTCTTCAAGGAACTGCAAGGAAGGTAAAACTAAATAGTCTGAGAGAACTGAAGCACACTTGTAACATAAATTTATTGCCCTTAGTTTAGAATATAGATTGGATACTGCACTGAAAATTTATCAATTGTATATATGAGGTTTACCTTCTGGAAGAGGTAATGATTGGTGGTAATGCTAGCAAGGTTCCTCGGAAATTATTCCTTCGCCTTGACACCTTTATGGTCTCCCAAGAATTTTGGTAGTAAGGGCAGCATTTTGAAATTATACAGAAACAAAGGAAAAATGTATGCATCGTCTTTCATTAGGAGAGGCTGCAACTGCCACGGGCTACTACATTGTTGACATGTACTATGAATTCACCAGTTCAGCTGATGGTACAATTCAGATGAATTTGTGGGTTATAATCCAAATAAGTGCTTCTTGGCTGGATAGAACCCAATTCCTCACCAGCTTTTCCAGTTAACAGAGAATTCATGTTTTTATGGCCTTTTAATTTTATGTCAAGCTTCTGGGAAAATTTGTATCTTTGTAGTATTCAAGATTTTACAGAGCATAAGCTATAAAAGCAAATCGGTCTGCAGTGTATTATCGACATCCCATTGTTTTCAGAAATCGATCAATAAGATAAGGCGGATGCAGACTAGAAGACATGCAAGTATTGCATGTCTAAATGGCTTGATTTTCTCATCATCAATGGCAACATTAGACAGCTGATTTTTTACTTACCAGAGAAGTGATAACCAATAAACATTTGAGCCTAATAATCATCCATTCCCTTTGTGGACTGATTGCCAAGATTAAGTCATTGACCAATAAACATTTGAGCCAAATGATCATCAATTGCCTCCATTGCCTTTGTGAACTGACAGACTAGATTCATTTTGGGGCCAAACCATTTTGATGATGGATTAATACCTCTATTGTGAAATAGTTCACACAGACATTGCAGAAACACCTCATTTTTCGCTGACTGAGGTCAATCAACTGAGCGTGTCACTCTGAGGATTCCTAAGTAGATGAGAAAGGGTGCAAATTCTAACATGCTGGAAATCGAACCTGGGTCAGTAAAGTTATATACCACTAGTGCTGGTTTCCCCTTCTTGCAAAATGTTAAAGTTTAGTTCTTAAGATTGTCTTGCATAGCATGCATTCTAACCACTCAAAGTAATTGTATGTAGTAACTTAAAACAACTTATCAAAGTAATTGTATGTAGTAACTTAAAACAACTTATCAGTGATACAATCCAGATCCTTCTAGTTTTCATGAGGAAACCATGCACATATTCATGAGTCGTCTTGGTGGCATCAAGTAGAGACCTAAACATTGATTCTAAATTCAACCCATTACAAACCCAGACAGAAATCAAAATAATTTTGATCAGCACCCAAAATAGGCAGACATTCTAATGTTAATCATGTTGTTTTTAATTATGTAAAGGGCTTCCACCTTTCACAGTTAACATCATGTATATCTTTTTTTTTTCCTGAGTTCACTGCTTATATCATTTTTACTTCATTCATATATATGCTCTATCTCTCAGGAGTGTTATTTGTTATTTAGTAATGGTGAAATTGTTATCAAATGTATATCTCATATATACCCACTTTTTCATATATATGATTCACCTCTCATGAGTGTTATTATATTATTTAGTAATAGTGAAATTGTTATTAGATGTATATATCTCACATATATCCACTTTTTCATATATATGACCCACCTCACCTCTTATGAGTGTTATTATGTTATTTAGTAATGATGACATTGTTATATATATATATATATATATATATATATCCACTTATCAAAGAGATATAGAACAGTTGGTGAAGGAGCACGCTGTTAAGGCGCTCCATCCGCAAAGGTCACCTGTTCTAGTCTTGCCAATACCAAAAAATCCAGCATGGTTTCAGCTGGTGCGGCTCAGGCTGGGTGCGATCCCAGGTGACTTTGACGGCTTAGATGCCCTGAGTAGTGGCCTCTCAGTCACAGGTGTAGGTGATTTTCAGGATTCACCACTTATCAGCAAAAATTAAATATTATATTATTAATATAATTATTATCAAAATATATAATATATATGTAAGTGAAAATTTTACATGTTACTTCCTTACATAACCATTATTTAATAATGGTTATAATGTTAGGTTTTTTATTTTGTTATTATATTATTTAGGAATGATGAAATGTATATATTTCATATATACCCATTTATAAATATATAATGTATATGTAAGTAAATGTTTTACATGTAACTTCTTTACATAACCATTATTTAATAATGGTTATAACTTTAGGTTTTTCATTTTTTCACTTTAGGTTTTTTATTTTTCCTGAGTTCACTGCTTATAATATTTTTACGTTATTCATATATATAACTTACTTCTCATTTTTACTTTATTCATATATATAACCTACTTCTCATGAGCATTATTTAGTAATGGTCACATTGTAAATAATGGTCACATTGTTGTGTGTATGTAATCTTACTTCTCATTTTTACTTTATTCATATATATAACCTACCTCTTATGAGCATTATTTAGTAATGGTCACATTGTGTCTATGTAAAGGTTTTATATATGACTTAATTTTCATTAATTTTATTTAGCAATAGTGATATTAGTTACCATGTTAAGAAAGGTGAAGAGGTTATTAAATTTTTGTAAGTCATTTAATTTAAAATAATAATTTAAGTTAAATTTTAATGTAATTTGAATTTTTTTTAAGAAATTTATTATATTATTATTTTATCGTAAAATTTTAATAATTTTATTAATTAAAATATCCAATAATAAATATATTTTAATCATTAAAATAATGACTTAATATTTATATTACTAAATATATCACATGTGTAATATTAATTTATACTATAAATTAAATAGGAAACAAAAATATTTAAAAATAAAAATATCAAATTATATAATAAATTTTTTAAATAAACAGTTAGTATAATATTCTATTTTTAAATGAACTAAAATTAACAAATGAAATTAATCTTAACCTAAATTAAATAAATATTAAATACCAACATTTTTTTATGTTTCATTAAATCATGAAGTTAAAACAAATTAATATATAAATTATATATAATATATAATATATAGTATTTCCCTGGAAAAAAGTCCGTCAAATTTCTATTGATAGATAAGAAATTACATTTTGTAGATGCCGAGGCATATGCATATGGGGCAAGATTGCCGGTCAGGAAATATATAGAAAACGGTCCAAAAAGGGCTAGAAAAGCATAACAGTTGTGTCTCCACGCAGGGAGTTTGTAATGAGCGATATTGTGTCTCCAAAAATATTGTGTCATCTCTTCGCAGAGAGATTTAAACAAAAAACTATATACTGGATAACAAAAATAATTTGTATGTTCATATATGAAAACTAATATATACAATAATAAAAAACTATGGGCTTATAGCCCATTCTGTCCATGTTCCAAAAAAGGTCTGTGATAGTATTGATGGAAGGTTCCATCAATTTCCTCCTGGATCAGCCAGTCATTAGCCAGTCATTATCCTATCTGTGCGTTGCCGCTTTGGATAGCTGATCTGCCCCCGTGTTCTGCTCCCTGTAAATGTGATGACAGATAAAGGAATCAAATGAAGTTATCAATCTTTGTGCTTCATCAAGTATATGTCTCAAAGAATAAGCATTGCAATGTGATGCATTATTAAGCCAATTGCAAATAATTTTGGAGTCACCAAATAATTTTAGATGTCTACAGCATTGTTCTAGAGCAAAGTGGATGAGATGTTTTGCAGTACAGAGTTCAACATAATTATTAGTGCCCCTGCCAACATTTATTTGAATCTTAAAACAATGAGATTCCTTTAGGAAAAGGATGGCTCCCCCTCCACATCCTGTTTCTTGTACGGAGCCATCAAAATAAGCCCACGGTTTTGATTTGTCAATGGATTCCGGGATAATGGTGCGGGGAGGGGGGATGGAGTCCTCCTCAGGAATAAGATCAAAATTAGCTATAGTATGGAGCAGGATGGTTGGCTAGTGGGGGGGTTTTTGGTTGAAAATGGAATGGTTTCTGGCAATCCAAATAGACTAGCAAGCGAGTAGGGGCATGTTCTTGGCTTTTCCAGAATGGTTTTGACACCAGGAATTCCAGGCCTGCTGAAAATTGGGCCCTTGCCAGGCTTTTAGAGAGGGGTAATGAGAGCTACTACAATTCCAATAAGCAAGAGAGGATGGGCATTGAAGGAACAGATGATCAGTACTCTCCTCGCTATTTCGACATAAATGGCACCAACAAGGACCATTAAAAGCTCTCTTCATCAAATTGATTCATGTAGGGATCTTATCAAAAAGAATATTCCACAACAGAAGGCGGGACAGGGGTGCCGCCTTTAGTTTCCAGAGTAAGGTTGATGAATTGAGGCTTGTAATGCTCCATGAGTTTGATGTAGCCCTCTTTTGGAGATTATGAACCGTGTTTAGCGAAAGCCCATATGAGCTTGTCCGATTCATCTGTCAAACGTATGTGTGCCTGTGAGAGAGCTTCAGTATACTCCTGCCAATCCCGTTGCCAAGGTTCGAGAATACCCAGATCTCGGGCTGATTTCCAACCCTGTCAAAGAAAGGAGGAATTATTCCTATCTCCAATATGTTTAATGTGTATGATGCCCCTGCTGTTGAGGTGCCTAATCAAATCTGTTGGTAGTCTGTGTGCATTTGCACAGCCCACCCAAGGATCAGTGCCGATGCGAACAACATTTCCTTCATTTATTCTCCAAGTGATGCCTTCTTGAATAAGTGGCAATGCATTCAAAACTGCCTTCCAGATGTTGGAGATATTATGGTTGTTGCCATGGACCTGTCTGAACCAGTCCATCAAATTCATTGGCCAGATGTATTTTGCTTGTGCAACCCGTGCCTAAAGACTGTTGGAGGTGATAAGGTGCCAACCGAGTTTTGCAGCCAATGCTTTTGAAAAAAGATCTAGTCGTTTAATTCCCCATCCACCCCATCTCTTTGGTTTGGCAATTTTGTCCCAATTGACCCAGGCAAAGATTTTGCCCAGTTGATTGCCCCTCGATAAGAATCTGCAGCGTATACTTTGAAGCCTATTCAGAATACCTTTCGGTATCCAAGCCAGGGTCATCCAGAAAACAGGAGTAGCCTCGATTACAGCGTTTATAAGGATTAATCTACCAGCACTGGATAGATATTTAAGGTACCATACCTGAAGGCGCTTTTCCACTTTAGCGATGAGCCACGTCCAATCTGCTATCCTGTAGCCAAGGGGCTTGAGCCTGAAGCCCAGGTACTTTAAACCCTCTTCCAGATTCAACGGGGAGTAAGGGAAACGTTGTGAGGTGAAAATGGTCTCATGCTAGGAGCATCCAAAGGTGGTCATAGTGGACTTCCCATTATTCACAGTCATACCAGTTGCCTAGTGAAAGACATTGAAAATATTCTGGAGGGATGTAGTGTCTCCAATGCTGCCATTTAGGAAATGAGAATGTCATCCATGAACAAAAGGTGGGTCAGGTAAAAATTCTCCGAGATCTTAATGCCAACCAGTTGATTTCTATTGCGAGCTGCAATGATTAATCTGCTTAATCCTTCCATGATAAGTAAGAAGAGAAGGGGGGAGAGAGGACATCCCTGTCTGAGTCCTCTTTCCAATAGGAAGAAAGATGTGGGTTCTTCATTTATTAAAACACTGTAGGGTACATATTTATGCAACACATGATCCACTTGATATATAAATGAGGAAAGCCTAAGTGAGTCAAAAGTAGTCTAATGTAGATCCAGTTTGTGCGATCAAAAGCCTTCGAGAGGTCTACCTTCAATATCATACCTTTCTGCTTCTTGGTCTGCATAGTATGCAGGAGCTCCTGGGCAGTGGCGATCGCCTCATGTATCTATCTATTCTGAAGAAAAGCAAATTGTTCTGCGGATATATGTTTGGACAGGATTGGGTTCATACGATTTGCGATGATCTTTGCAATGATTTTATACAGGGAATTGCAAAGTGAGATGGGTCGGAAATCATTGAAAGAGGATGGGAGATCAGATTTCGAGATGAGGGCTATGAAGGTGGATTTGATTACCGAGGGTAATTTGCCCTTTTTTCTGCAATCCTCCACAATCTTGAGGAGATCATCCCCCAGGATATCAAAAAAGCTATGTAGAATTCTATGGTCCATCCATCAGGTTCGGGGCTCTTATCTTTCTTGAACCATTTTAGAGTTGCTTACAGCGCTTCCTTTGACACTTCCATCTTTAGATACTCCCAATCTTCCTGCTGCGCAAACCTGGGGAAGTGTTCTGCCACCCGCATGATTTCCAAGATGTTCACCTCTCTAGGTGCCTTGTAGATGTTACAAAAGTGCTCTTTGGCCAATCTGGCTAAATCTTGCTGTGTAGTAGCCAAATGTCCTTGTGCATTGTGAAGTTCCCAAATAGTGTTTATAGCTTTTCTTCCATTAGCAAATTTGTGGAAAAATGTTGTATTGTTATCTCCTTCAGTTAGCCAGATTGCCCTGCTTCTGAGTCTCCAGCTCTCCTCCCTTTCTTTCAGGATGTGAGATTGCTTCAAGACAAGGGAGCTATAAAGATCTTTATGTTCTTGAGATAAGAAAGTGCCATTAGATGAGTCCTCAAAAGAGGCAATGGCTAGTTCTGCCTCCTTCAAAAGATTGTCATCATTTATCCGTTTCTGATGTGCCCACCTTCTTGTCATCACCTTGATATCTGTCAATTTCTTGATAAAGCCAGCAGTATGATCCTCACGTTCCAAGATGGGGTTGGATTTCCAGAAATTTGTTACTAACTGAATATAGGAGGGGTCCTTTAGCCAAGAGGCATTGAACTTGAAAGGACTTTTGATTTTCTGGGTAGTTTCTGCCAATTCCAAATAAATAGGCCGATGATCTGAAATACCTCCAGTACCCACCCACTGCCTAATGCGAGAATGGGAAGTTAGGAAGGCTTCCTTAATAAGGAATCTATCCAGTCTTCTTGCAAGGCTGTGATCGGCATTGCGATTGTTAGTCCAAGTATACTGAATCCTGGCAGATGGTATGTCGACCCACTGACGTTGTTCCAGTAAGGCAGAGATGGTGTTCGAGAGTCCATCGATTTGAGCCGAGTGTCCCTAGGATTCACTGAAACCCAGCGAAAAGTTCAAGTCCCCTCCAAGTATGATATTGTCTGCTTGCATGAAGTGAGAGTCGAGGAGGGACCTCCAAAATGTCACCCTATCCATACATGGACCATATACATTCATAACACGGATTTCAGTTTCCAGTGCGCTAGCAAAAATGTCCATACCCAAAAAACCTCTGCCTCCCCATATATTCCTGAGATCCATTGTTTTGTTGCAAAAGCCAATAGCAATACCTCCAGATCTTCGAGATGCATCTAGAGCGTGGAAAGTCCAGTTCGGCAGCCAAGAGTTAAGAGTAGGGATGAGAGTATCAGTTGGGGAGAGGGTTTCTTGTAGAAAGATGATGTTCAGCTGGGAAGAAGTGAGCAATCTCCTAAGGGCTAGCTTTTTGGGTTGGCTAGCAAACACTCTGCAGTGAAAGGATAAGATCTTCATGGAGGGTGAGACTGAGGGCCATTCCTAGCTCTAAGGGCCCCATCAATGGTTTGATGACGACCGAGAGCAACTTCTTCTCCCGCAATGTGTCTGGCTTTAGAGAGCTGTGATGGGCGACCCCTGGACGATTTCAGGGAGGAGGGAGGGAGCACTGGGTCCAGCCCAATAGCATCGAAACCCTTATCCTTTGATCTCGAGCGGAGAGAGTACCGGGGGGAGACAGGGGGAGAGGGAAGGGGGAGGGATGGGAAGGAGGATGTACACAAGGAAGGGAGACAGGGGGCAGTAATAGGAGGGGGAAGGGGAAGAGAGCAATTGAGGGAAGATTGGGGGATGTCGCCTAGGGATCGAATGATACATGAAGAATCCAAGGCAGGAGTACTTGGGATGGGTGAAGCCATGCATGAATGAGATGCAATATCATGCGAAAAACCAGATATAGGAGATGAGATAGGAGGAGATGTAAATAACATACCCGAAGACGAGGAGAACTCCTTCGCAGGTCCAGTGCTGGCAGGAGGAGGAGGTGAGCATGAGACAACAGGATGCTTGTCAGGGGCCTCCTTTGCAAATATACCCTGAAGGGCCTCATACCGTGTGTTCATCCCGCCGAGAAGGGTCTCCATTGAGCTTCGCAGCCCCCAAACTCTGTTCAGCCCCCCTATTCTTATGCAAAAGAGGGCAATCCCTATAAAGGTGTCCAACTTTGTGGCATCTGCAGTAGCGATACGGGATGCCTTCGTAGTCAATGATTTTCTTACGAGATGTGTCTCTCCACTGTATTGTGATGCAGGCCTCCTCTAGTATCAAGATTTACTAGAATGCGAGCATATGCCATCATGCCCGTGAACTGATAAGATTTATCATATTCCATGTATGTGCCGAGAGCGTTGCCAATCCTCCTGAAGATGTCTTCAGACCAATATTGTAATGGGAGGCCTGGGAGTCGAATCCATACCAGTCCAATGCCAATTTTCTCAGTCTCTGGATCAAAAGGAGGCGTCCATCGCTTCAGGAGCACAAGGGTGTGTTCATAGTGCCAGTAGGAGGATAAGACCCAATTTGTGTGGTTGGCACGAGCGAATCTCAACGTGAACCATTCTCTCACAAAAGTCTGCACGAAGGGGATGTCAACCAGATGGTGACCCCATACCTCCGCCACCCAAAGCTTCAAACGCACTGCCGAGTAGTTCCGTCCTCTGATGCAACCGACCAAAACCCTGTCTGCAAAATCCATTGTTTCTCCCCACTGAATGTCCTCTTCTAACCTCAGGAAGATATCTTCCGCCCTAAATTTGAAGCACTTGTACTTCTTCTTGGCCCCCTGTGGAGGAGGCAACTGCTGTGGTTGATCAGGAGCGGGGTCAGAGTGTTCAGGGGGAGGGTTAGGGTTAGACAAGGAGGGGGCGGGGGACTGCCGAGAGGGAAAGGTAGAGAACCGGCAAGTGGCGAGACAGCAGAGAAACATCCAAATGGAGGTGCGAAGGATACCTGAGGGTATAAACCGGAAGTACCCGCGGATACCGGTAGAGGGGGCAGCTGCCGGGTCAGTGCATCAGTAACCAGGGGAGCCAAACCAGGGTTAGGATTCAGGCAGTCGGAGATAAATCCCAGGGAGGCAAGGGAAGTCGAGGGGGTAGATAGTGCTGGCCAGGTAGGATGGTTGTCCGGCAAGATCACAAGGAGCGTATGAGACGGTTCAGCCAGAGAATAACCAGGGCTATTAACGCCAGACGACGCGGGAAATGAGGAGCGCCAAATGGAAACCCCTTCCAGGGGGTCAGCAGAGTAATCCACAGCATCAACGTCATCCATGTCGGCAGCTATTCTCGGAACAGTGGGTAGCGGAGAGAGAGTCAGTTAACCCCGACCTGACTGCCAGGATACCAAGTGAAGACCGCAGATAGAGAGTGTCGCCGAAAAACGGAAAATAAACCCCCCACCGACCCGGCAGCTCCAAACGCAGGTAAGGTAATAACACCGCAGCAGAGGGTATTGACGGAAAAAGTAATCCGCGGCAAGGGGAATAAACGTCATGCAGGGAAACGGTGGTCCTCCATGGTCCTGCAGACTGCGATATCTCAAACCCTAGCCGTAACCCTCACGCGCCATCCTGGGTCGGGTGATGTTACCACAAATATATATATA
>APFE030930766.1:115133-127385 GCA_000404065.3 Pinus taeda
TTTAAGATTTATAAATGTAGATTTTATAAGGTTGGTAAATTAAATATGTTGTTTATCTCTATGTAGTTATTTTTTTAATCCATTTTATATAACTTTTTATATTATGTGTAATTTCTTAACTAAAAATTTAAAAATTTCTTTATTACTGTTATACACTATTAATATTTCTTTAAGATTTTTTATTTCATTTAGATAGTTGAAGATTTTAACCATCTACATTTTGGATGATTGTTTAGATTTGAAATATAATCTATTGGATGATTTTTTAGATTTGAAATATAATCTATTGAACTTTTTGAAGGACGTATAAAGTTGATTTTATTAAATAAATTGCTTTGTGGTTGTTTGAAATATAGAATAAGATGTGTTTTTTTAAGTGTGCTAAATTTATTTTTAATGTTTTTTTAAGTTGTTATATTATTAGAAATTGTTTTAAATATTCAAAATTGTTTTATATGAAAAGCTATGATATTATTGAAAATGGATTTTGATATTTAAAATTGTTTTATAAAAAAGTTATAATGTTATTGGAAATGGTTTTCTTTGTCAATGATCGGTAGGTGAAAGTAACATATTGTTTTATTAAAAATGAAGTATCTATATCTTTAGAAATCATTTTTATCAAATAGAGAAATTTCCACACTACCAAGAATTTATGAGAATCTTCTACATCACTATTATAACAAATCTTAAAAGGTGAAATGAGTCAGAAAAAACTATTAAAAATAACATGAAAATAAAATCTAGATTTTAAAATCTTTCACTTGATAATGATATCACGAATGATAACATTAAATCATTATTTATATAAAAAATATTCAAACTTTTAATTAACTAAAAAACAAATTTATTAATTAAAAATTTAACATATCAAACATTTTTTGTTAAATTGAATATAAAAATATGAAAAGCAAAATTTATTGAAGACCAACCCAATGACAATTCCAATTAATCAATCCAAAACTTTATATGCAAAATTTTATATATTTAAAAAAGATCTCCAATTAAGTAGATTTACTTTAGTTTGTTTTTATGTTAGTTTACAAGTGGTAAATTTATGTTAATTTATAGGTTTGAATTTTGGGAGTAGGTAGGATATGTCTTTCCATATTTAATGTTTATTAGTAAAAGATGGATTTCATTAAAGAAGATTCTTATCCCATAAGTAAAATAGATTTTATATATTAGTTTGAGCTCTACTTAGGTTGAGAGTTGAAGTTTGGGGTCCTTTATCTCACAAATAATAAGTTTTCATATATTAATTTGGTTTCTAAATATATTGCAACTTCAAATCAAATAATTATGGTAAATAATAATTTAGAAAATGAAAAGAGATTTTAAATTATAGAAATTATTTTAATACATTATACAGCTTGAGTGGGCTTAATGGTTAAGAGCATGTGTTTCCTCCTAACAGGTCACAGGTTCAAAACCAAGGGGGGTAGAGTATGTATGCCTTAGTAGACTTAGCAGTCAAATTGCTGCGAAAGTAGTTATGGAATTGACATAAAGATTATGATATGGTATTACTTACATTAATACAGATTAAAACTCAACCAATATAGATTAACAAAATTGAAAAATTGATATCTTAATGTCATAAACATATAAAAACTATACAAAAATGTTTATTATAAGATTAATCAACCCCTTCCTTAAAATTTAAACTTGTGATCTGCTATAAATTAAACCTCAACAAACTAATTTATTCTATACTCAAAGAATATAAGCCATACTTTATTATATAAATTTATATTTTTATTAATACATATAATCAGCTCAAAATAATAAACCAATAGAAAGTAAAACATTTTAGAGAAGACACTTAGCACAACAAAACAAAGAATATTGTATAATAATTTATTTTCCTAATATGTTCTACTTGCTAGCGCTATATTTAGTTGAGCAATAACCCCACTTTCCTCCTTGTTCAAGCACTGTGCTAATGGCATATGGAAATGCATTGGACTTTAAGTTGATTGATCTTGATTCCATAAAAAGATGTCCTTGAGCAATAACCCCACTTTCCTCCTTGTGCTAATGGCATATGGAAATGCATGGGTCTTTAAGTTAATTGATCTTGATTCCATAAAAAGATGTCCTTAATGGATTGCCAAAAAAATACAAGTTGAAGCTAGTGTGAAATTTGAAAAAAGATTCAAGTTGACAAGTTGAAGCTAGTGTAAAATTTGAAACAATTAGGATGATTTAGTATTCCAAAATGTATAATTATCCAAATGCATGAGTTGACTTTGATAATGGAATTAAACCAAAAAAATGTTGCTTAAGAAAATTAACGAAAAGAAACACACCAAATACCGACTCTGCACAGTGAATTTCATCTGTGTATGTTTCTTAAGCAAGATGCCATAACTTTAGTGTACTAATAACTGGGATTACTGGGTATTTCCACTTATCCAAATGCAACAGTTGACCCAGCAATGTAGCTGAACTAAAAAAAATGCAGGTTGAGACAGTTAACCAAAACCCAAGCAATGTTGCTGAACTTAAAAAAAATGCAGGTTGAGACGGTTAATCAAAAGCCTATTGCAAGAATTTCACAAAGAATAATCTCTCTTCAAAAAAAACTACATTAATTGGTTCAAAATGCGTTGTCAATGATTTTCTGAATGTGATTTACGCCCAAATTTCTTCTTAAAAAAAATCTCATTTTTGTGTGTTTCTAAAACAAGATCTTATAACTTTAACACACCATCTGCAAGATATGTCACAGAAGATCACATGGCAAGGCCATCTCCCACGGAGTATATTGATTTTCTAGTTTCCAGCTAAATGCATGGCTGGCAAAGAATGCACAAACATTTCATAAATTATGAACATCCCGTACATGAAGGTTGTGATCTCCACATATATCAAGAAGATTTTGGGAAGCTGAAAAGCTACGAGCAATAGCATCTGTAAAGTCAAAGCAGAGGTCTCGGGACTAAAACTGGGTGATGATGCCAGTTGATAGGAGTGAAATCAGGAAATATATTTAATTTAAATAAATGAGAAAATAATATTTTAAATAAATAATTTGTATGAGGGTATTAAGTGGCAATGGTAGTGAATAAAATTTCATCGAAATCAGAGATTTTGAAATTTAATTTATGTTTTTTTTTTTCCGTAACTAAGTGAATAATAAACATATAAATAAGAAAATCAAAAATCTTACCAAACTTATATATATAAAATTTTAGATATTATTAATTAAATTATTAAAAACTAAATGTTATTAATCAAATTAATTATTTTGAATTGATTTCATTAATCTAAATTAAAGTTAATTAATCTATATTAAAATTTATTGAAAATTTCAAACATAATATGGGTTAAATGAGTTATAACTTTCAACTATTTTTTATAAAATTTGAGATTTGAAACTTTTATAATAATTTCTCATGCATTCCCCTCTGTTCATGCACATATCCATTATCATTATATACATTGATGTTAACAATTTTTTTTTTTTTTAATTTGAAATGAAGGTTATCAACAATTTTGGATTGTTGGGTGCAGCAGGTGTGAAATGCGCAATATGTGGACCAACATGAATTAGATGTGTGGGTTTGTTGGTGTAAAGATGTTCTGGAACTTGATTTCACTCTTGTCTGTGACCGAGTTGGAAGCTCCATGTGAATTTGGTTAGTTTGCAACGAATGGTGTTTGTAATCTCCAAAGAGATAGTAGCTGCAGAAGTGGAGCCCCTTCACAGAAAACATTGCGACCGAGTTGGAAGCTCCATGTGATTTTGGTTAGTTTGCAACGAATGGTGTTTATAATCTCCAAAGAGATAGTAGCTGCAGAAGTGGAGCCCCTTCACAGAAAACATTGCGACCGAGTTGGAAGCTCCATGTGATTTTGGTTAGTTTGCAACGAATGGTGTTTGTAATCTCCAAAGAGATAGTAGCTGCAGAAGTGGAGCCCCTTCACAGAAAACATTGCTTCTTTAAAGTGTATTCATTAGTGTGCTCATTTTGGTTGGTCATTGAGTGCGGCATTTCAATTGGAAACTTTGGATTTTTTTGGAATTTGTACAAGATATATGTAAAAAATTTCTTGGAATTTGTAAGAGATATATGTAGAATTCAATGAAGTCAATATCAAAATATTAATAGGTAGGGATTTTCAAATTTACTTACTTTAATAATTGTATGAATACTTGTGCACTTCAAAATATTAATATGCGAGTGTAGTGATTTTCAAATTTACTTACTTTAATAATTGTATGAATACTTGTGCACTTCAAAATATTAATATGTGAGTGTAGTGATTTTCAAATTTACTTACTTTAATAATTGTATGAATACTTATGATGAATAAGCGAATAATTGTAAATGAGGAAGCAATTTTTCTTATCATGTGTCGTATATATGTTATAGTAGTGCTACAATATTGTTGTAATGTAAAGGCATTTTTAAATTTGTTTTGAAAAAAGTGTTGTAATCAAAAGGGAGTTTTATCTAAGTCTTTTGTTCCATGAACTTTGAATGATACACTGTAGGTATTTATTTGTAGGTGTATAGAGAACTAAGATAGATACATCTTGTATTTGGACTATTTTCCTAGACAAGAAGCGAGTATAGTGGATGAAACTCATGTATTCTAATAGATGGAAGTGTGTCCATAGGATGGCTAGTTACTTGTTCTTCATGATCATATTGATTTGTGGTATCAATGGTATAGTTGGTTTCCCACTAGCACATGCTCAAGATGACAATGCTATAGGGGAAAATAGAATTATGGACACTTTCTAAGGTGGAAGAAACTTGCATTGTTCTCGCTTGAGAAGCCAAGAGTTGATTGCAGGTTGAATTTTTGAAGTGGAATGATAAGATTGTAGAAGGAAGGACAACTGTTTTGGATGCAACAAAGATCTTGTACAAGGGAAGCCGTTGATAGTTTTTGAAGTATTGTGACAGCAGTGGATGATGGTGAACAAATAAGGTAAAATTGTGAGTTGTTTGCAAAAATAGCAAACTCATGATCATATTGTAGTGTGATCCACATGTTGTATTTGTAACAAGTCCAAAATGCATTGGTCTAGGAAAAATTTGCACTACATGGTATCTCCATTAGATGGAGTGTGTTGTATGTACCCATATCTATGTAACATGTAAAGGCCATATTGTTGTAAGATCTAGAGAGGCATGCATACCCCTTTGTCATTTGTCCCTGATAACTTGGATAACTTGTCTAGTTTAGTGCAATAACCTCTATTATGAAGTTTTTAACACTTGGAGGAGTGGGCCACGTGTTGGTTGCATGCTCTATAAGTGGACCTAGTTGTAAGCTATATTATAGAGTTCTTTAACAATTAGAGTAGACCATATTGGTTGTAGACTCTAGGAGATGAACTTTTACATTCAATGGGATTTCATCAAGGAGTTGAACAAACCATGTACACGAAGGACATCCTAGTAGATTAGCAGTTGCAACAATTAGGTACCCATTCAATCCATTGGATGGTTGTTCCTTTATATGGACCTTAATAGTTTGGTGATGTCTCCATGATCATGGTACAAGATGGTAGTGCCATAATGGACAATATATGGAATTTTCTATTGAGGAAGTTCTTTAAGTCATAGTGAAGCTTTCGCTATGAAGGAGAAGACATTAAATACCTCAACGGATGGATATTAAAACAAGTAGTTGTTAATGAAAAGTTTTGGAGTATGTAACTCCTACTTGTCTTTGGTGTGATCATATTTATGGTTATTAGATTATTGGTCTCTATATTGTGGAGGTCAACTCTATATAGAGAGTATGTTCCTAGTTTCTACAAGGCACTTAGATATTATTTATTTTGAGAGATTATTTCCCACTAGTTAGCTTCATAGATTGGTGTGTAGTTGATCGGAATTTGGATTAGGGGCAAAAATTCGCTCAAAAATCAAAGTGCTTGGAATCGATCAAAACCTAAACGACCACGTCCACCTCGGCGATACAATCCCAACACAGCTCATTTCACTCAAAATGGAGTTCGTATGAGAAAGTTAGAGCTTGTTGTTCATTTGGTCAAACACACAAAATTTTGTGACTAGGATGCTAACTAGGAATCCGTACATCCCAGTCAGCAAAAAGAATATTCCCACAGGTGGACCAACCAAATCGTGACAAGTGGTGGCACGTAATTGGTTAAAGTGCATTTGGTGGACCAATGAGAAGGTGATATGTGGCAAGCCCAGAGGCTACCACGTGCCCTCTCAAAGGTCGGGTAAATTTTTTGTGGGCAGGCTAGGGAGTCGAACCCGTGACCTCACCTAAACAAGCACAATGCTCTACCGCCATACCACACATGTGTTTCTTAACATACTACGGGCGCAAATTCATTTTAAAGTGTTAAACCGTGGAGTTTGGGAGATAACCGCTTGCGTTAACCCTCTCCCATGTGACCATGTTTGTTAACCGCCGACGAATTTTGGAGTTAACCACAAACTTAACCATTGCATGTGACCAACACGAAACTGCTAGCACTTTATGTTAACCACTAGAAGTTACGTAACGGCCAGCGTGTGACCAACACTAATGCTAACCGCCAGATTAATGTGCTAAGCGGGATTAGTGATAATTACTCTGTGTTTATCAATTAATTAATTTTGGATTAGTTTGGCAAATCCGACAAATCTAGACCTATCTCCAAATTTGGCGGAATTAACTGGGGTTTTTCCAGATTTTGTTGAGATTTCCTAGGAAAAACCGCAGAAGCCATAACTTTGGCAGTTTTCGACCAATTTTGGCTCAGAAAGAGTCATTCCTAGATGATTTGGATGCTATGAACACATTGGAATAGGTTGCAGAGGCAGAAAGACACTTTTGTATGTGATTTTTCTACATTAAATTTTAAGGAAGCCTAGGGCCACCAGGGGAAGAGGTCAAGCCTAGATCAACTGAAGTCCAATTGTAGAGCTTGAATAGTCATTCTTTGGGTTTTTGGATCTTTTGAATCCAATGGAGTAGGTTCCAAAGCTATTGGAACACTGCAGGTGCATGTAATCAAAGACTTGACCATTAATGCAAAGAGGGTCTAACCATTGAAGCAGGTCCAAGGAGATGTAGCCTAGGAGGGGTGAACTTTTTTATCGACTTTATGTTATGAGTTTGTTGTGCTTTACTTCTTTTCAATTTACTTTTTGTATATGTGTTTTAAGCAACTAATTAACCTCATGAATTTCTCATAAAATACACTCAATACTTGACACATAAATCCTCAAAATTTGGTTAAATGAGACGATCCTAAACACATTTTTATTACTGGTGAGGGAGCTTGCATCACATTAACAAGTTTGCCAAACATTTCAGATCAAGTTGGTATTAGAGCAGTTGTTAGCTCATTTTAACCCTAGGATGGTTTGTCAAGGTTAGCTATAAAATTAGCTATTGGTTTTGTATGTGTGCAAGGAGAATTTAACTGTGTGCAATTTTATGTGATGGAAGCTTCAACAAGTGATGTTTCTAATTCATCTTCTTTAGCAAGACTCTTTGATGAAGAAATGTTGCAAGAGTTTATCATCATGAGAGATATGGTGCAAGAGTTGTATGAAGATAGGAAGGAGAACACTATAATTCAAGAGGAGTTGATGGCCATGAAGGAGGAGAAGCAAGAGCTTCTTGAAAAGATGCATGAGATGGAGATTCAACTCCATGATGCCAAGGAAACCCTAGCCAAGTATGTCCATGAAAATGAGGTATGCAATTCAATTTTATCTTCAATTTCCTCTCAAAATGAATGTTTTGGTGTTTTTGAAAGACACATTAGAGGAATAGGGTCCAAATTATTGATTAATATGGGCTATGAAGGTAAAGGGTTAGGCAAACATGCACAAGGCATATTTGAGCCAATTGTTGTTGAGGAAAGGCCTAGGTATTTGGGTCTTGGTTATGGACAACATGATGGAGAATGCTCCAAAGCCAAGGAGGCACATGAAGGTGTTCCAAGAAGGACTTTCATTACATGTTCATTGCCTCAAGCTTGTAAAGTTTGTGTTCATGAGGAATGCAAAAGTTTTATACCCACTTTGCAAGAAGATGCTCATAAGCGTGCAACTAGTGGAAATGGCAAACAAGAGGATGTTGAAATCTCTAAGGTCGTTGAAACCATTGTTGGTATTCTGAAGAGAGACACTACCTCATCAAATTCACCTCTTCAAGAAGGCAACAAAGGTGAATGTGCAAGGTATAAATCTTCCTTTAATCAAGTTTCTTTTGATTATGATAAACATGGTATCTTCACATACGATTTGGAGAAAAATTATATGTTCCTTTTGTGGTTTGAATAACCATACTGTTTCGAGGTGTTGGAATAGGATAGCCATACACAGGAAACTTTCAAAACAAAGGAGAAAAAAACCAAAGGTCCATTGGATAAGGGAAACCATGTTGAAAATAAGATGCAATTATTTTGCACTCATTGCCATAAGCAGGGTCATCTTGTGGACAAGTGTTGGACTTTGTATCCAACAAGTCATCCACGACATTTGAAGAAGGTGGAGAGAGATTTTCGCAAGAATTGGAAAGAGGATTCCATAATTGATGTGGGTCAGGATGATACACATGATGAAGTTCAGCTGAAAGAAGCGCCATTGAAATGGTTTGTAAAGAGATGGTTAGATTTCTTAACCAATTAAGGCCTTGCATTTCTTTTGATAATTGATGAAAATCTTTCCTTATTGATGCATTTCCTTTTTATTTGGATGCATTTCTTTTCTCTTGAAAGTATGTCGCATATTGCATGAAGCAAGATGTTGGAAAAGTAGAGTTATGTTGACTCACTTAGATCCAACAAAGATGGAAATTTGCAACTACAAATTTCCATGCATGTTGCATTCTTGAACTTGCATGTTTACGCCAAGAAGATGTTCGAAAGTGGACTATGTTGACTCACTATATTGTAGCAAATTTAGTCATTTCAACTCTTTAAGTACTCGTACATACCAATGGGATTCTTGTACTTGTGATTGTACTTGTGAGAGAGTTGAGAATTTCTATACATGCATGAGAGTTTGTATGTGTGAATAGTAGAATTTTTAATAGTTTCATTGTGCTTGAACATGCATGAGTGATTGACTTGTGTTGGTTGATAGCTTTGTTAACATGTATGTTGTCAACTTGAGAATGTTGATCATTTGCACATGCATGAGTGCCAACTTGTGTGGTCGATTAATTGTTACATGTATGTTATATCGACTTGGAAGAGTTGATTTTGTCTCCAAAGATGAAGGAGAGGTGACAAATTGTTTTATGAGAATGTGGAATTGTTGTTGTAAATCGTCAAATTGATGTAATTGGTTGAAGTGACAAGTGGCGGCATGTAATTGGTTAAAGTGCAGTTGGTGGACCAATGAGAGGGTGGCATGTGGCAAGCCCGAAGGCCGCCACATGCCCTATCAAAGGTAGGGTAATTTTTTTATGGCCAAATCGGGGAGTCAAATCCGTGGCCTTTCCTGAATAAGCGTAATTCTCTACCACCATACCACACATGTGTTGCTTAACATACTATGGGCGCAAATGCATTTTAAAGTGTTAAACCGTGGAGTTTGGGAGATAACAGCTTGCATTAACCCTCTCCCATGTGACCACATTTGTTAACTGCCGAAGAATTTTGGATTTAACCACAAACTTAATCGTTGCATGTGACCAGCACGATGCTAACCACCAAAATTTTATGTTAACCACTAGCGGTTACGTAACCGCTAGGTAACACTAACCGCCAGCACGTGACCAACACCGATGCTAACCACCAAATTAATGCGCTAAGCGGGATTAGTGCTAATTAATCTGTGTTTTTCAGTTAATTAATCTTGGATTAGTTTGGTGGATTTGACAAATCTAGAACTAACTTCAAATTTGGCGGAGTTAACTGGGGTTTTTCCAGATTTAGTGGAGATTTCCTAGGAAAAACTGAAAAAGCCATAACTTTGGCAGTTTTCAACCAATTTTGGCTCAGAAAGAGTCATTCCTAGATGATTTGGATGCTCTGAACAAAATGGAATAGGTTTCAGAGGTAGAAAGGCACTTTTGTATGTAATTCTTTTTTTATGTTGAAGTTTAAAGAAGCCGAGGGCCACCAGGAGACGAGGTCAAGCCTAGATCAACTGAAGTCCAATTGCAGAGCCTGAATAGTCATTTTTGGGGTTTTTGGGTCTTCTCAATCCAATGGAGTAGGTTGAAAATCCATTGGAGCACTACAGGTGCATGTAATCAGAGAGTTGACCATTAATCCAAAGAGGGCATAGCCATTGAAGCAGGTCCGAGGAGATGTAGCCAAGGAGGGGTGAACTCTTTTATCGGCTTTGTTTTATGAGTTTGTTGTGTTTTAATTCTATGCAATTTACTTGTTGTATATGTGTTTTAAACAACTAATTAACCTCATGAATTGCCCATAAAATACACTCAATACTTGACACATAAATCCTCAAAATTGGGTTAAATGGGACGATCCTAAACATATTTTTATTACTGATGAGGGAGCTTGCATAACATTAACAAGTTTGCCCAACATTTCATATCAGTGATTGAGATACTCACTCAACCAATAGACTATATGTTCGAGATAGTTTGTTTATCCTGAGAAAATTTTCATGTAGTTATATATGTACCATTACATTGTTTAACAGATAACACTCAACACAATTTTGGTGTGCATCAAGGTCTACTCTCTCATTCTAACATGAATGCAGCTAGTTTTTTATTATGTTATTGTTATCTATGTGATGTTCATATTAATTCTAAATCTTACCACTATGAATAATATATGTTTAGATTTGGTTTCACATTAATGTTCATCTTCTAATTTTGTTCATGATAGAATAATTTGGCATTAACAACAATTTTGAAACAAAGGTGGTTTCGATGATATACCAAATTCTATGTCAATTTGGAAGTTAGAGTAGGGGTGTAAGTCCTAGTTCATGTTATAGCATACTCCCTCCATTTGATACAAACATCATTAAAGATTTCATGGAAGTTTCTCACAAGTCCTATGTTTCTTGTGGTTGTTATCTATATGATCTTCATAGGAATTACAAGTTACGATTATAGCAATATATTCCAAGGTGGAGATTTTGATCCACTTTAATACTCTTTTCCTTCCATATAATAAAAACAAAGAGGCTTCATCAATCCATGTCCATTTACACATTTCTCAAAGTGTCAGATTCCATAAGGTAGTTGAATCACACATGTCGTAGAAGTTGTATATGACTTGTGATTGTTATCTATGTGATGTATATAATAATTGCAATGTGTCAGATTCCATAAGGTAGTTCAATCATACATGACTTAGAAGCTATATGTGGCTTATGGTTTTATCTATGTGATGTTCATAATAATTGCATGTTACTATTAGGTAGTCAAACCATACATGCCATAGAAGCCTTATGTGACCTATGATTGTTATCTATGTAATGTTCATAATAATTGCAAGTTACTATTATCAGGCTATCTTCCAAGATTAGGATTATGGTCCACATTAATACTCTTTTCCTTCCATGCAATAAAGACAAAGAGGCTCCATCAATCCATGTCCATCTAGAGATATCTCAAAGTGTTAGATTCCATAAAGTAGTTGAATATCACATGTCTCACAAGTCCTATATGGTTTCTAATTGTTGTCTATCTAATGTTCGTAATAACAATAAAAAAATCTTAGCTTTCCACTGTTGAATCCAACTCCTTTAAATAGTTCTAAATATACTTTCATTTAAAACCTTATTTCTATTAATAAAAATTAAATAATAAACCTAATTTTATATGAATATATATATATATAATATATATATATATAATATAATATATAATTCTCATAAATATAAATATATAATATTCTATTAAATTGAATTTCAATTTTATTTATCTTCTCTATCTAGTACACAATAAAAAGGACATAAAAGTAACTCCACCTTACTCTTCAATAGAGACAAAACATATAATACATCCATGGTGTGGGTTACAAGTAGATTTAAATCAATAAGTATATTCTTTAATTTGCATAATATCATGAAATAGAATACAAGTGCATTTAAATCAATATATACATTCTTTAATTTGCACAATACTATGAAATATAATTTATCTTATAATCAAGATGGAAATATATAATTTATCAAAAAGAATACAAAATGTTAATGTAAAATTAGAAAAAAATAATATAAATAAAATTTCAATAAGAAAGTATTAAAAAATCATGCAAAACATTAATATTTCAAAAGGAAAAAAAAAAAAATACAAAATTATTATTATTATTATTAATAA
>APFE030930766.1:138049-160753 GCA_000404065.3 Pinus taeda
TTAGCAGTTTTTCGGGTCCTAAACTTTCGGAGCCGTTTTGAGGCCCTAAACGACGTTTTTTGGGAAATCTACGGCCAGCGATTTTTCGTGACTAAAAATCGTCTTTTCCGTCGTAGTCCTCGGAGAGATCTTTCCAACGGGCTATCATGCGCGTCAAACGGAGATAAGACGACCAATTCGCGACCCGGGAAGTTGATGTACCAACTTACCCAAAAACGGGGCCCACAATTTGGCGTTTCATCTTCCAGGGTTAGGTTTTGGAATGTGAAGGGTTGTTCCATTGTTTCTCAACAATAAATAGGCCTTCGAGCCTCATTGTAACACAGTTCAGAGGCATGTAGCCACACATCTCTTCTCAGAGATAAGCTACCATCGCCCTAGCTGGTTTATTTCAATTTCTGGTTGTAAGCATATTTCAGTATTTTCCATTAATGAAATGAAGTATTATTTCCGTTGCATCTTTGTGTATATGGTTATCTCTGTATTTTATTGCGTTCCTATTTAAATCCGGATCATCCCCCATACGGCTTTCAAGTGCCACTATGGGTACTTTGAGTTCTTGGTCATGCCCTTTGGGTTGACCAACGTGCCTACTACTTTTCAGTCATGTAGGAACCACGTATTCCGTCGGCAGCGGCAAAAGTTTGTATTGGTGTTCTTCAATGATATATTGATTTATCATTGGACATGGGAGGAGCATTTGCAGCACTTGGAGATGGTGTTGCATATTTTAGAGGCGCAGCAGTTTTATGCCAAGCTGTCTAAGTGTGATTTTGGGCTAACCGATATGTTCTACTTGGGACATATCATTGGCACAGATGGAGTGAGAGTGCACGAGGAGAAGATCAGGCCCATTCGGGATTGGCTTCAGCCTTGGAATGTGACTGAGCTAGGGGGATTAATAAGTATACGCACCTACTACAAGAAGTTCGTAAAGGGCTTTTCAAGCGAGTATCTCCCCTCACAGATCTAACGAAGAAGGGGGCTTTCACATGGACGAACAGGGCACAGTCGGCATTTGATCGCCTCAAAGAGGTGATGAATAGCTGCCCAATTTTAGCACTTCTAAATTTCACACAGCCATTCACATTGGAGTGTGATGCATCAAGAAAGGGGGTTGGCGCAGTATTGTCTCAAGATGGACACCCCATTTCTTTAGAGAGTCGGAAACTCATTCCACATGAGAGGTCGTATTCTATCTATGACAAGGAGATGTTAACCATCATGCATGTGTTGGCCAATTTCTGGTAGTACCTAGTGGGCAACATATTCCGGGTGAAAACTGACCACAATAGTCTTCGCCATTTTATGGGGCAGCAGGGCCTCAATGACGGGCAGTAGAGGTGGGCCAACAAGGTGAAGGCCTACGATTTTGACATTGAGTAGGTCAAAGGAAAGCACATATCTCAATACATCCCCCTTGAGGCCTTTCCATGTGAAACACTCTTTGACTATCATGTATGTCTTCTAAAACCCATGGTGTCCCGATAGTGGGAAGTCATGAGCTGCATGGAGAATCCTCTAACCTGACACCAAGAATATACGCCCCTTCTAGTAAATGACCTCAACCATCACCCTATAATGCTCATCAGCGTGAATTCCCTCCAATATATCGCATGCACGTCTGTCCTTGGAGTACTCCACCAACAACTGCACCTTCCAGTCATGGAAAATGCTCATGAATGAAAGTGTCACGAGCCTCCTGGAAAATGCATCCAGTGGTGAAGTTGCTTGGGGACAAGCAACATTTAGGAGGGGAGGACTGAAATGTCCCTTACTAAATTAATTTTTTAGAGGTTCATTTTCCATAATTTTGACATTTTTGGAGGACATGGGACCCACAAATGAAGGTTGTAATGTTTTGTAGTTGGAGCGTGGGGGCCACCCACATGAAGGAAAAACACACTTGCCTAAGGGAAAAGTTATAACAGCCAAGGAGGGAAGTCAAAAGTCTAGATGGAGGGGCCCGCGTGGGAAAGAAAGCCCATGAATTATAAGTAGGAGAGGCTTAGCCTTATTTGGTATCTTTTTCCCATCGAACTCACCTTAGTTGCTCGCGTTACTTAGCCGAGTCACTTGTTATTTAGCATCAAGTTTTCCAAGCAGAGAACTCACCCTTTCTTTGGTGGATTACGAGTGCCACCCTAGGGATGTCCCATTCTACCATTTTGGAGGAGGGTTGGAGGCAATTTAGAGCTTAACACTCAGTCATTTACCCAGCTAGTGCGTATTCAAGGACGACGCAAGAAGGGAATACGTGGGAGTTGTTTTAGGGGTCTTCCAGGGTGCAATTGACAAGAGAATTTTGGTAAAGGAGCTTCAATGGGATAATAGCCTTTGGGAGCAAGAGATGGATGCTTGCACGATACGAATTGCAACATCTAGGGCCAATCCATAAGCCTCTCACTTGGAACACGTGGGAGTTTGTGGGTCAATTTGTGGGGCAAGAGTTTGCTAGGAGAAATAAGGAAAACCTTCGGGGAGTGTATCTCAACATTTTTTGAGCGATTTGGGACAGCTTGTACTAGAGTTGCAAGCATGCCGTATTTTCCAGTGGCTGGAGGAGGACGTGGTACTAGGGGGCCAAATTTTCGAGGTCAAAACCAAGCCAAACCCTTTTTGGGTTTTGGTGGGTTTCTTTTTAGGAGCTTGGGGTTAATTTTGTGGAATTTTCTGAGCACCGGGGGTGGGGTGTCTAGCAGCGTCTTTCTAGCAAACAGTGTAGTTTTATTCTAAGTCACAGGGTTCGGCGAACCTGAACCTTCAGGTTCGAAATTCGCCGAACCCGTAAAAAAAATTTGAGGTTCGTTGAGGTTCGGCGAACCTGAAGGTCGAACCTCAAGCCGAACTCGAACCGAATCGAACCAGTCGAACCGAATCGTACCTAAACGAACCGAATCAAACTTAATCGATGGTTTTCTGGACGATTTTAGGCGAAAAACAGTGGGCCGCATACCGCTTCCAAGTTCCCGCCAAATAATTCTTTATAAACTATGCCGGGCTATCGTTTTGGCACACATTGTTGGGTTGAATCATTGATTGCTGAGCGACGGAGCGTTTGTTTGTAGTGAGCTTTGTTTGCAGTGAGTTTAGTGATTTGTGAGTTTGCAAAGTCCAGACGTTTGGGCACGCGTGACGCTGCACGCAGTGTGAGCTCGGCCGAGGCTTGCCGCTTGGAATTTGGGGCTTTGTGCAGTGGATTGTGGCACGACGCTGCACGCAGAGACCAGACCACCGACGATGCACGCACTAGCACCATGGCACCGCTGACTAGTGTATGTAGCCTTTAAGCATTTCCAAATGATCGTTGTTCATTCCGTTGTGGTTATCTGTTGAGCTAGAACTTTCTTGGTTTGCATAAGCACGAAGCAAATTTACAGCGCTATAACTTCATAACTATGCGAAGACTAACTCCCTGCTTTGTACTAAGCTGTGTCACCAATTTGGGGCTCCTTTTCAGGGTCTTCTTAAAATTGCCTTTTGCTTACTTTAGCTATTGTACCCATACGACCTGTGTTTTCACCTTTCCAGTGACTGATTTTAAGATTTGCTTAAGCCTCGATTTTTTACTCACCTTTTCGCATCCTGGGTCATGTAGGACGCTTCTATATTATAGACTACTCAATGGTGGTTATTTATGCTTCCAGCTATAAGAACGTGACATCTCTGCACGGCTAATGTTCTTATAAAAGTGATTAGATTTCTACCTCATGTCTTGTATAGTTCGCTCTTAGCTGTTATCTTAAGTTCAATGAGCTGAGCCTTTGCTTTTCTATGAATCTTGCCTCAAGAAGGAAATACAATCAGAAGCTTCAATCAAGGTCTTTGATTCTCTTTTAAAATAATCAAAATAATCTCATGTAGTGATGCAAGTTAGGAAATTTGGTTTTCTTGAGTTCTCTGGCACAGTACTTTAGTAAATACTAAAAAGCCTCGTTGTCTCACGAGATACAGATTTAGAATCTTTTAAAAAATGTATATTGCAAACTTTATAATATTTTCAGTTTATAAGATCGATGTGTACATCACTACATTCTTCCCTTTGATGTTCATTTTCCTCAAAGTAAAGGTCCTCCTCATGTCTGGTAACATAAGTATCTCCAAAGGTTAAGAGACTCCAAACATTTATTACTATAACTCTTGTAATAATAGTTCTCAAACAACAAAAGGCCATTTTTTTCAGAAAATTATTTGGCCTTTGGGATGGATAGGGTGCCTGGCTAATTTATCCGTTTTTGCAATGCACTAATTCTCAAACTACTGAAGGTTGATATTCTTAAGCAATTATTTGGCCTTTTGTCCATTGTATGAATTTTCTATGGATGATATATTTACTCTGTCTTATGAATTTTCCTCTGTAAGCCAACAATTCTCATTGAAGGTTTCCCAACATCACCTTTTCCATAGGAAGGGGATGGCTAATAGTTGTAGGCTTAAAAGTAATGGAATTTGGTGGGTTAAAAATGAATTGATCAATTAATTGCCTGTTAAATTTTGCACTGTGGAACATCATGAATGGGTGCAAAACATCATGGAAAGATGATACAAGGTCTGCACATGAATTTCATTTTTTCAGTCACTGGGTAGAAAGTTGAAACCAGCAATGTTCTAGGTCTCTGCAAACTTAGATTCTGACTATTTTAGAATATCTTTGCTATTGAGATTGAGGATAGGAGAAAAATAATACGTTAATAATTGATATGCATGTGATGAGTTGATGTTATTGTTATTTTTCAAGTATAAGAATTTTGGGTGTTAACCTCGATAAATTAACGTGTCAAATTTAGCACGATTAGGCATCATTGTGGTAACTTTGGAGGTGCAAAACCTCATGAAAAGATGACACGGTCTAGATAAAAATATAGTATTCTCATCTTGTTAGTGAATGGAAAGCAGCAAGGCCCTAGTTCTCCACAAACATAGATTTTGTCTGTTCAAAAATATCTGCGGCATTGAGATTGAGGCAGAGCACAAATAAGCTTGCAAGTCAATCATATACCCTACCCCCTAAGCCTTTTTGAAGTATTTGGATTGAATGACATAGATTCTAATTTTCATTCTCTAGACGGCCATTGTCCTTGAACAGAAAAGCGATGTAATTTTAGCTCAGAAGCTTCAGAGATAGTAAAGGACTAGATTAGAATGCAAAATAATTTATCAAATAATTATCATCCATGCTATTAGTTAACCTTTGTCTCTTCCCCATGCTTATACACAAGATATCTGTGGGTTGTGTTGTCACCACCTATCTGACAATTTACATATGTCAGTTTCTTTACGACTAACCACTAGTGAAGATTGATAGTTATAGATATATCATATAGACTACAGAGAATGAAAGGTGACACCCAATCTATTTTCACCCAAGTGTTTTTATCCCAACGTACAAACCAATATCCCATAAGTGAAATTAAATAGAAATTCATATAATCATCGGTAAAATGAATCACAGAAAAAGCAAGAGACATGCATGGATAGTATTCTTGGATGGTCCACGAGAGTGCAGTCTACTGCTAGCCTGTAGCCTGTAGGGAATCCCATATACCTTTTCTTATTGTCTGATCATCCACTTGTCACATAAAATAAACCCTTTCCAATGAAGGTAAGAGTACTATAACTTCCATTCCCAGAATCTTTGAGTGACCTTACATCCCCGTAATTCCTGTCATGACTCATGGTAATAGAATGTTTTTTAAAGCAATGTGGTTGGACTCAAAATTCCATGATTGCACGGGCACCATAGAGCCTTAGCCAATTATCAATTATCTGTTGATGGTCTGCCAGAGTTCTCAATACTTGGTTACTGCACTTTCTTTCATAGATTAACCTTATGATGAAGACTCAAAAGTATACACTTGACTGAAAAATATGACAGTTTACAGATAATCCAAGTATGTATCTCCAAGACAGTCCACTATTATCTCCTGGTATTATTGGATAGAATATAAAGTTTAGACTCTATACAGGCTTAAGAAGTATGTTTTTCTACAGCCAGACCATTGTGGAGAGCTTCTTTTGACTCATATCGATGCTTATGTCAAGTAATTTCAAATTTATTGCTTTACCTGTTTTAGTTTTATCAACATTTGAAGTGATGAGCTTGTGAAAATTAACAGCACAGTGGAATCTGAATAGGTGCTCATGTATAACCAACATTCAAAAACAGAGATGCCAGCTTGAGAAGAGATTAAGTGAATAAACCTTAATATTAGAAACTGAAAATAGTTTGCATCAGAAGGATAACTACAAATTACAACACCCAGTGCTGTAATTTAACAATCAATGGTCATAGCCTTATTAGGCAAACTCCCCCCCAATTCTTGTACTCATGGCAGCAATTCAGCCTTACATGCCACTTTATATCATTTTGCAGTTGTTTGGGCTGCTTTGACTTTTTAATGGAAATCCAATAAAGCTTGCTACCAATTTATTTCTCCTCAAATTCATTAAATACACATGGTATAGGCACAATAGGAAGTGATAATTACTGTTATTTAAATTTGAAATAATTGAAGAAATTGGAAAACTGAAATTTGAACAAGTTATGCATGATTTGAATGCTCATCAAAATATCAAGTTTTATTTGTATTTGAAAATTGAATTTCACTATTTTATCATTTATTTAAATTCGAATTTTAATATGCCATTGCCAACAAAAATGCAGACATGTTTGTCATGGCACCTCCAAAGTCAACGGCAGAAGGATGGAAATATGTGGAGAAATTGGACGGGCCTCATGGGAGGCATTTGAAATGCAAGTTATGTAATAATGAATTTTTTGGATCTTTAACTAGAGTCATGGACCACTTACTTTCTGTCACTAATGGCAAAGGAGGTGGTGTTGAAGGTTGCAAGAATGTGTCTGCAGAGCTCAAGGAGACACTTCAGAAAGATTATGACAATATACAAAACGCTAAGAAAGTGAATGAAAACAAAAGACAACGTGTTCAAACAGAAATTTCAATGAATTACAATTCATTATCCGCACTTTCTTCATGCACAGTTGGTGTTGGGAGTTCATCTCAGTCAAAGATCGGTAAATCAAGTGGGACAGCTACATTAAATACTCTTTGGAAGCCCATGCAGAAACAAGAAGTTGATGATGTTGTAGGTGATATGTTTTTTGAATGTGCAATTCCATTTAATGTGGCAAGAAGCCCTTACTTCATCAACGCATGTAAGATGATGGCAGGTTTTGGTAAAGGATATCTCCCTCCTAGTTCTGAGACCTTAAGGACCACTATTTTGAAGAGATCAAAAGAAAGAGTTACAAACAATTTGCAGAAGATCAAAGACTCTTGGAAGGAAACAGGGTGCACAATTTTATCAGATCGCTGGTCAGATATGAATCATAGACCTCTTATTAATGTGTTGGTTTCTTGCCCTAAAGGGGTACTTTTTTTAAAGTAGTTGATGCATCAGAGAATAAGAAGACCTCTGAATTTATTTTCAAGATTTTAGAGGAAGCTATTCTTGAGGTTGGAGAAGAAAATGTGGTCCAGATTATCACTGATAGTGCTTCAAATTGTGTTGGAGCAGGAAAAATGGTCATGGATAAATACAGAAAAATATATTGGACACCTTGTGCTGCCCATTGTCTTGACTTATTGTTACATGACTTGGCAAAGTTTCCATGGATTAACGAGACAGTTCGAAGGGGGAAACAAATTTGTCACTTCATATTTAACCATCAACTCACATTGAGCTTGTACAGGGATAATGCATCTAAAGAGTTGCTCAGGCCTTGTGACACTAGGTTTGCCACATATTATATTACTATCAAAAGGCTAGTTGAAGAAAAAGGGAGTATAAGGGGTGTTTTTTGCAACAATGAGTGGGAAAAGTCTCATCTTTCAAAGGAAGCTAAAGGAAAGGAGTTGGAACAGGGGATTTTAGGGTTGGGACAATGCTCAAAAGGTTTTAAAAATATGTGAACCAATTGTTGATATGCTTCGCATGGTTGATAGTGATACCCCTTCCATGGGATTTGTTTATGAGGGCATGGATCGTGCTAAAGAAGCCATTGCAAAATCTTTTAATAATGAGGAAAATGAGTACATTGCAATATGGGGGATGATTGATGAAAGATGGAAGATGTTGCATAGTCCTTTACATGCAGCAGCTTGTTATTTGGATCCTAGACTCTTTGGGATAGAAAGAATAAATGATGCAGAAGTCATGAATGGCCTTTATGATGCAGTTGAACGGTTGGTCCCTGATCCAGAAGAATGCAGTGGAATTAGAGAGCAGATCCGAGCATATAGGTTGGAAGAGGGAATATTTGCAAAGTCTAGTGCAGTACAAGATAGGCCCAATATTCCTCCAGGGAGATGATGGCAGTTTTATGGATCAGAGACTCCTGAATTGCAACGTTTTGCAGTTCGTATTTTGAGCCAAGGATCAAGTGCCTCTGCTTGTGAAAGGAACTGGAGTAGCCTTAACCATATCCAGTCCAAGAAAAGAAACAAATTATTGTCTACAAGGTTGGAAGACCTTGTTTATGTTCGCAGTAATTTGAGGTTGGCCTTGAGTAGTGTGGCCAAAGATGCATCTAGTTCCTCCGACCCATGGTTTGATGCTGATTTAGAGCCAGAAGAAGATGATATTAGCACTGATGGTGACTCACTAGATGATCCAAATGTTGGAATTCCATATATTGATGACTTTGATGATCAGCATTCTAGTGCCTTTACTATGCCATATGCACATGATGATTGAGAGCTTTTTGATCATACTAGAGTCTAGTAGGCCATAAGTATAGATTATCTATGTTTTTTGAATTTCCTAGAACAATTTTATGGATTATAACTATTTGGCAATGGTCTTTATGACTTCCTTATTATATTAGCATTGATGATGACTCACTAGATGAGCCAAATGATGGAATTTCATGTGTTGATGACTTTGATGATATTATGACTTCGTTGATATTTAAAATTTTGAAATTTGAAGATGTCCTACAATGATGTGTATGTTTAAATTTTGATCATGTTTTGATTATGTGATTTTTAAAAGATTACTAGTATTTGACATTCATTTAAATTTTGAAGACTGAAAATTATGTCATTTCTTTTTGCAAACTACTATTGTGTATGTTTAAATTTAACTAGATGTTAGAAATGATTACATTGTTCATGTATGTTTACTAATAAGAATTTGTGTTCATGTGTTTATGGATCGATTTTGAATTTTCTATTATTTTGTCATATATAGATATATATATAAATATATATACATTGAAAAATATGTATAGTCGAACCTAATGCCGAACCTCATTCGAACCTGATCGGAAAATTCAAACCTGAATCGAACCTAATCGTTGTCGAACTCGAATTCGAACTCGAACCGTGTGACATAGGTTTTATTGGGGCAACATAGGGCATCATTGTAGTATTTGAATCTGCCATTTGGGCTTGTCATTTTATTACCTGGGATTTGTCACACTTGCCATTGAGGCAATCCCAGGTGCACTTCTTCCACACTATTGTACCATTGATCCCATTTCTTAATAAAATGGCTTAGCTGGTTATCATTTATGGTCTTTACATGGGTGTGCACTGAATGTTTAAATTGTTTGGTGTTGTATCTATTGTTTTCTTTGCATATCATTGTTTTTCCTTGTTTGGGACATTACAATTTCTCATCATCTCTATAAATCTCATCCAACAAGAATTGGCCAAGCATAAACTAAGGCAAAGAGAGAGTTTTCCCCTCGAAACTATATATCTAGCATAGATGCAATTTTCCTCATTAAAAATTCAACCTTGCCCTATATGAAAATTCCTTTCTTTAGAGGTCAAGGACTTAAGTCTCCCTTCTCATAATCATTTGTCCAACTTTCCTTACAAATGACTATTGAATTTCATGGAAATGTAATTGGACCTTATGCCTCCAAAGTGGTGAATACCATAAATACATTAGCTCAAACCCTTGGCAAATACTAACTAATATTGTTAAATTTTTTACAAGTTTTTAATAAAAGACAAAGCAAAAATCAAGTATGAACCCCTGGAAAATCTCTTGATCTACTAGAATTCCAATCACTAGTGTGAAATCTCATTAGAAACTAATTATCCCGAATCAAATGTCTCTATGTCATCTAAGGGTATAGTAAATGTACTTGCACCTGTAAATCTTCGAGTGTCATCCAACTAGATGAGCAAAGAGCCATGCCAATTCTTTATGAGGGTAGTCTAATCCAAGGAGATCAGCCCAATACATCTTCTCAACAGTTGGTTTAGATTGTTCCAACCACTTTTTAAATATACTAAAACGATCACCATGTGTACTAAAAAAGGCTTCAACATCAAGAATCTTGAACATCTTGGTGTGTTCTAAAATCCATAACAGTGTCTTGAAAGTGAGTAGTATAAGTGATATGTGAAACTTACCTATCCAACTTCACCACCATATGAACATAATCGAACCTTTTAGCACATCATCCAACAACTTAAAAATCGCATGCTTGGTTACACATCCAACTTTCACTAAACTTGAAGGTCGAACCACATTCTTCTTTTGTTCTTCCTCTAGTAGTTCTGAATACCACTTATGACTCTTAGTGGAGGCAATTGTCACTTTGAGCCATGGAATTAAAGGTATCACAAACAAATGGTTATTTTTCCCTTCTAGGAGGCATATTCTCGTTTCATGTATGTAAACCAAGAATTATCCTCCTCTTTCATAGATCTTGGCATTTCTCAACACATTGCAATAGTGGTGCTAACTTTGAGCGTTACAGGGAACACTGGTGGCAGTACAGTGAGCCATTTATTGCCATTGGTTTCGGTCGTACCTACTTAATTACCAAGGTCATGCATCATCTAAGGAGACACCAATATAGTTCAAGACATTTTAGACCATGAAAGTGAAGGTAGATGAAGGATGTTATGCAAATGACATGTCTTCACTTCATTAGAGAAATTTTGAGGTCTAAAATGAACCTTAAAACAAAAATGTACAGATAAAATCAACTTTATAAAAACTAATAAGATTCAAGATGATGATGTCAACCACGGGGAATGATTCACCATTTTTGGAGTAAAAAAAAAAATTACAAAATTAAAACAAAAACAAAAAACTATTTTTTCAACTCATATTTTCAACTTATCTCCCTAGGGTTTTACTCCAATTTCGAGTAGGAGCACTTGTTGGATGCAGAATTTAATTCTTCGTCCAAGGAATAGCCATGTTGCATACTTTTGATGGACCTTACTACATGAAAAATGAATAATACATGAAAAAATATGATTGCAATCACTTTTTTCATGTATTTCTCATTTTTCGTGTAGTAAAGTCCATCAAAAGTATGCAACATGGCTATTCCTTGGATGATGAATAAATTTTGCATCCAACAAGTGTCCCCTCTCAAAATTTGAGTAAAACCCTACAGAGATAAGTTGAAAATATGAGTTGAAAAAATAGTTTTTTTTAATCGTTTTTTTTACTCCAAAAATGGTCCAATCATGTTTTTTCATGTATTTATTATTTTCCCTGTAGTGGGATCCAACGAAAATGTGCAACATAAATATTAATTGAATGAGGAATCAAATTATGCATCCAACAAGTGCTTCTGCTCAAAATTAGAGTAAAAACCATAAGAAGATAAGTTGAAAATATGATTTGAAAAAATAGTTTTTTTTCTTTTTTCCCTCTAAAATTTGATGATGATCTAATCTTATTTTATTATTTTCAGTAGTATTTATAATATTCCTTAGAAGGCCCATTTCAGACCTCAAAATTTCTCTAATGCCTACATCCGAAAGTGATGTAAAGTTATGAAATAGTGCTAACATATAGGGGCATGCGCAAGGAATGTGAAGGCAACAAGAATGTTGAACATAAATGTGAAATGATCACACATGTGGTAATGTGAGGGTAAGGAGCCTCCCCTAGTGCTCTACACTCCACATGGACACAACAAAACAAAGTGCAAAGAAGGGGGCAAAGTGTGGGCATGCAATATGAAACATCCAACTTCGCATAAGAAATAGATACAGAGTTCTTTAGTGAAAATATCTACATGCTTTTTATTTAGTCAAACTCACTTTTGTCATCAAACCAAATTCTTCAAAGTTTTTGTGGGTGTTCATCTACCACTAATACACTTAAGAGGCAGAAAAGACTCTACCTTGTTGTCTTAAGCAAGCAAAGGGAGATCATTTATGGACCAAAAAGTGAAAAACAAGGAAAATGTAACAACGCTAACAAAATTGAATTCTTTAGAAAATGATACTTGCCCAATATGTTGCATTGGTCTCTTTCAACTTAAAAAAGGCTAATTTTATGGACAACATGCTTACATACATAGAGACATGTAATTATGTAATGAGAACCCTAAGCAAACCGCTTCATTCATTTTTCCTTTTGTGCTTGCTTTGTTCCTTGCATGCCCACTCTAGAGGCCCCGAAAGGCATAACCCATGCAAATACCTCATGGCATAAGGCCCTATAGATTTGTAAGGCTGATACCATATATTATTACAATACCTTAAGGGCATATGAGGCAAGAGTTTGCAAATACCGAAGCAATGCCTAAAAGGCATACAAGGCATAAGTACAAGTTTGCAAATGCCAAAAGTTATCATGTTGATGAATAACCTTAAATATATAGTAACCTGACTTATATATTATATATATTCAATTATTTGTAAGGACCCATATTATATGTGGGGCTATAAAGATAAAGTTGATTGAGCCATATGTCCACTTTCATCCTATAAGACATAAGAAAGGGCAACTTGCATTTGTATTACCTTTCATGTCTAACATGACAATCCAAACTAATTTGTTGCCATAATTTCAAGAAAAATTGCATTTCAATAAAATCTTTGGAATAAGCTTCAAGTATGCTAGTCATTTTGCTAAACATGAATAATTGGATCAAGATATGCTCCAAAGTACTTTTTGGATCAATTTGGAAGGAACTTTAGCTATAGCAATGTTGAAGAAGATAAGAATTAGTCAACTAGAAGTGCAAATTAAGTCTTAGGTTAACAATTTCAATAGCCTCAACATCAAGTTTACATCACTACCTACAAATGTCAAAACGATGTCCAAACATATCACAGTATAAACTCTACCGGAATGTTAAATACTAGCTAAAATCCATAAGCAGTATAAGGCACTAAACCATGTAATTAAAATTTCATTAAGAATTATAGTTATGCAATGCGTTTAAAATTAGTCACAATTTATACTCTTGATGGAAAACAAATAGAATTTGTGCACAAAGAAAGCAGACTATCAATTCGATGGCATTTTCTTTACTCAATTCAATTCTTTCAGAAAGGGTTTTAGTTTAGTCAATATAACAATTTTCAAATAGGAAAGAATATTTTGGGCTTTTCTCATTCAGTATAAGAAAGAAAGCGGACAACCTAAATATCATGAGCTATTATTTCAAGGAAGATTCTCAAAGTGTTGAAATAATATTCCTTTTGGTAAGTTCCAAGTATTAGTAACAACCAAAAACAACATTTCAAAAAAATATCAGGAAGAAAGCTTTCAATAATTGTGTAACCAACATATCAGAACAGGGATAGGTCATCGTTCTGTGACTTCACGTTTGGTACGTAAGAATTTTTGAAGTAGATATCGACATCAGACTTCAAATAGAAAAATTAAAATAAGCATATTTGCACTAAGTTTAACCAGAAGAGCTAGACATCTTCAATATCAAAATCCTTGATATAAATAGAATACACCTGTCAACCTTATACATTGAGCTAGACAAGTATTACTGAATTTACACCAAAAGGAGTACTGATCCTTTGCTACTGGTAAGACGTAATACTACTCTCTTCTTCTTTGCGTGATGATGAACTGCTCGCAGGTGCATCACTTGGAGGAACGATTTTCATCAGAGACTTGGGAATATCAATGTCATCTTGAGGACAACGCTGTTGGGGATGAGACAACAGAATGCACATATGCCGGAAAAGTACACGTGTAAGACCTCCACCATTCTCATAAATATAGCCCTCATGTTCAGTAGTACGCTCTAAAGCATCAACAAGAGCATCGTAAACTTTCTGTGGACAGTTGTCTCGGTTTGGTTTATCATGAAGATATATAACATCCAAATCAAAGAGCTTCTGACTTTCGGGCCAGTGAGCTGGGTATTCAGGCACTACAGAAGATCTGCAGTAGATAAGAATCTGACAAGGGAATATATAGCATGTTATTTACTGTGGAATATGAGAATCTTTATATTCAACAATATTTTATAGGGGAGAGATTTACACCAAAACCTACATAACAACAGCATCCTGACAAGAAATATGAAATCTCAGTCCTTGTTTCATGTACAAGTTAGCACATCTTTCATGTTATTAACTACATCAATGAGATTGAAAGCAAGAATTAAAAATGGATAGGTATCAGAAGGGAATATCAATACCGATCCTAACTACACAAAAACCAGCATCACCAACACAGTTTAAATTTCAGCCTTTGTTTTGAGTGCAATTTAGCCTGTCAATATATACGATATTTATTAGAAATAGCTAATCTAACTTTGTGGCAAGTCTTATTAATTTAGCCATGAATGGTGGAAAACATCTTAGGTACAATGAAAGACCATAAAAGTGTCTCTTATCTTTAGGAAATCCCATTAGTAAAACCTTTTCTAATATCCTATATAGCTAAAAGTCTATAGCCACAGAAATGTCAAAGACAATAGGCCTAGCCCAATTTGTTATAACATGTATTAGATCAATTTAGCCTATAAAAACGAAGAATATTTATGAGCAATAGTTAATCTAACTTTCTGGCAAATATTACTATTTAAGCCTCAAATGCTAGAAAACTTCCCAGGTAAGATGATAGGCAATAAAACGGCATCTTGGTTTTTAGAAAATCGCATTAGTAGAACCTTTTATAATATCCTCTGTAGCTCAAAAATCCGTAACCACAAATGTCAAAGCCAGTAGGCCTAGCCTAATTTGTTTTAACATTCACAAGGATAAAAAGATTGTTGATGTTTATTTAGATAGCAAACCAATATAATATTTCTACAGCCGAGACATTCATTAGAACACATCATAACATTGACAAATGTTTGCAAAAGTTTGCAAGATGAAAGAAAATCTCTTATAGGTTGCTCAATTCTGAACCTAGCCCCTGGCAATTAGTTCCTAGCAGATTATTACAGATCCACTGAACAAAAGCACAATATCTTAATACAATTATTCAATAGAAGCACAATAACACAATTAATCTCAATCACATTTAACACATACAAATTCTATCCAATCAACAGTTCTTCGTTGACTTAATAAGCTGAAACTACTTGGGTTGTTCTCCTTGGATAACACCCCAACTAAGGAAAATACATTTACAACATACCCTGGATATGATCCAGGTAATCAAGCACTAGATCTGTCCTTGATCTGCTTGGTTGATCTGGATATCCAATGATGTACCCCTGCACCTTCCTCGAACCCAACACACTTGAATATTTCATGTTAGTTTTTGTAGCATCAGATGTGTTCTAGCCACGAAATTTGGTGGAGAGGCTAGAATACATGTATTCTCCAAAACCCAGAAATCACTTCTGGAAATTCCACCTAGAGACGACTTAATTAAAATAATTAATCAGTTTTTTAATATTTCCTAAGTCTAAACTTAAGAAATATGATTAATTAAAGGGTATTAATTAAGTCATGGTGAGAATCTTCTAGAAAAATACTTGGATCGAGTTCTAGTTAATCTTAGCCATTGATTAAGTTTTAATCATGGCCGTTGATGTCTCAACGAGAGATTATATGAAGAAACTCGATGGGGCTTGGAGAAGACACACCAGCGGTTCGATTTCACTGGCAGATCGATTTCTTGAGTAGCAACGCTGAGTTGCCGGAGAGAGAGCTAGTGAGCTCGAAGCTTCCGATGAGTGCACTGCATAGAGGCAGTGAGTTCCACATAGAGGCAGCGTAGTGCTTCAGAGGGGATTTCATATTTTGCTAGGGAGAAGCAGTGATTCAGTGTCAGAAGTCGAAAGGAGAGTTCGGAGGCTAGGAGGATCCATCATCCAAACAACAGTTTATTAGATAGCGAGAGGGAAAGTAGTTCCGAGTTGTAGGACGCAGTATTGCATAGGTTGATGCAGTCACTGCACAGAGGTAGCAAAGAGCAGCTCAACTTAAGCCAAAATCAGTGTCGGATCGCCTGTGAGAGTGAGATTTTTCTCACTGGATTTATTGTCAGTGATTTCTCTATATGGATTGATAGATTTGAGCATCCATGGTCTTGTACTCAGATTTACTACTGCGTAATATTAAAACCCTCAGTTGTTGCACCGCTTTTCCCGAGTTGGGTTTTTCCGGGGACTTAGTCCAAAAATCACTGTGTATTTGTGTGTGTGTGTGCATCTATTCTTCCAGCGTTTATTCTTCCACAGTTTTATTCGTGTAGATTGCAGTGTGAGTTATTCAGTATTTGTTGTAGGAAACAGTAAATGAATTGTTAAATTTAATTAACAATTCGGAGAATAATTTCCAGTTGCTGCAATAGGATTCGGGTTCCCAAATTTTCACATTTCACTCCACTTGAGAAAATATCTTTCTCAATGGCTTGTGGCGTTGTATACTGTGTCGTTCTCCTCTTCTCAATCTTGCTTTTATAACTTTTCATTGAGCTAAATCCCTAAATCTAATCTCCAAAGTGATGGATGGTCAAGATTAGATCCTGTCTCACTTGAGATCAACGGTTGAGATTAAACTATAATCACTAACGTAAATACTTTACTTTTCCCAAGCTTCTTTATCTCAATAGGCAACATAATTAATTGTGTGTTTTTCCTAAATTAGACTTAGTCTAAGTTGCAATAGCAACTTACTCAATACTTAGCAAGTGCCCTAAGGAGACATTGGCTAACTTTTGCATGCATAGACACTTAGGGCAATGCAAAATTACCTGCCCGAGCTACAAACATGAACGCTCCTTCTTAGTGAGGGAGTTAGTTCTGCCACCTAGAACTACATCCACCTAGAAGCCTTCCCTACCCCCTGATTCAAAATAATCCTCGAAGAGTTGCTCCCTCTAAACTAGATGCCTAACCTACCACCTAATTCAGAATCATCCTTGAAGACCTGCTCCCTTTGGACCTGTTCCTAGAAGCCTTTGTTAATGTTTGTAGCTCAAGCAAGTACTTCTACACGGGCCTAAGTGTCTAGGCATGCAGCAGAAGTTGACCAAAGTCTCCTTAGACACTTGCTCTAGTGTGAGCAAATTGTTTTTGCAACTTAGCCTAAATTAGACTTGGGAAAAGCACATAATTATTATGTTGGTTTATTGAGTTAAAGTAAACATAGGAAAAGTAAAGTAAATTACTTTAATGATTAACTTTTAATCTCAGGTCTTGATCTCAACTTTCAAGTGAGGTAAGATCTAATCTCAGTCATCAATCACTTTGGAGATTAGATTTAGGGCTTTAGCTCAATGTAAATTTATAAAAGCAAGGCTAAGAAGATGGACAAGACACACCATATACACAAGATTGAGAGAGGCATCATTGTGAGTGTGTTGTGTCCAAGGAAGGGGGCAACAAGGAGATCCAAATCAACCAAGGAGGGCTTGATCAACGAGATCGCATCCAATTGTTATATGTATTTCCTCAATTGGGCCATTTTCCCAAGAAGGGAACCCAAGTAAATTCATAATTGTAATGAAGCACTGCCATTGGGTAGAATTTGTTGTGTGAGCTTTTCGTCATTGAGATTGGTATATTTTCTTCTACCAAATTTATTGTGTTAGGAACTTAGTTATGCAATTAATCAGTAGATCTATAATCTGCTAGGAATTAAGAGTCGGGTACTATGTTTGCAGGAATTCTAACATGGTATTGAAGTCTAAACTCTGAAGAGAATCAAGTCTGAATCGAAAGTGCCAAGATCGTACAAGATCGTCGGGGCCAGGTTTCGTCGTGATCATACAAGGCGGGAAAAAATTTTAAAAGGGGGTCAAGATCATATCATATGACAGTTGAAAGCAATTTTTTTGAAGGGTTGAATTAGGTTGAGTTAAAGATAAATTAATAACCTAAAAACAAAAAAAAAGTGGTGGTTGAGAGACCAACAGGCCAGCGCACCCAACTATCAAACGAGTAAGTCGAAGGGGCCACCAATTGCAAAGGCCAGCGACGACAATGGAAATAAGTCGTAGCAGCGAATAGCAGTGCTAAACACAACTATGTTAAAGACAGAAAATATGAAGGATCAGCCTTGAATGCAGATATTGTTCACATGATATACATTTATAACACATTCTTGTGACTCTTGGATTCGTCTTCCAAGGTCTCTTGCACTGCCTTTGAATGTTCAACTTCCACACCATAACCCTTGGTGGATTAGGTATCCAACATTCCCCCCTTAATCCGAAGAGGTATGTATGAGTCCAAGAAAAGAGCTGTAATACAAAATGTGCAAAAATGCATGGCACTACTAGGCTGAATGTGCTCTTTGAAATGTTGGTATAAGGTGGTGGTTTAAGGATGACCACCAAATGCATGGCAACACTAGGCTGAATGTGTTCTCTGAAATGTTGGTATAAGGTGGTGGTGTAAGGATGACCACCAAAACTGGAACACTTAGTGTAGTTCCTGAAACTCTTCCAAATCTAGCAAGAAGTTGAAATTTGTTGCTAGAGGAAGTGTCCCTAATGCTTTGGAGAGGGAGACCTTCAACCTGGAAAAGGAAGGTCTACAACCTGCGGTGGTTTAAGGATGACCACCAACTCTAAAATGCTTAATGCAATTCCTGGAACTCTTCCAGAACTGGCCAGAAGTTGAAATCTTCTGCTAGAGGAAGTGTCTCCAATTATTTGAAGAGAGAGAAGCTCAACCTGAAAAGGGAGGTGTCAACCCCGCATAGATGGTTTAAGGTTGAACACCAACCAAAGGCATGCTCAAGGGCATCTTTGTCTCTAGCTACAACTCTGAATTAGGCAGCAGGTTCAAGTTGTGGTTCAGGCTCACTTGATGTGGCTTTGAAGCTTGTATATGACCATCACTTCCCCCCTGTTAGATACAAGGTGAGATGATGGAGAAAACTCAACTACAAGTCTATTCAATACTCCAGAAAAAAGTTTGTCATGTGACTGAAATATCTTCTTGGTTGTTGAAGCCCATTGCCAAGAAGCAATCCATCTAAGGTCAATCTTTGTTCTCGCAGAAGGCTTGTTTTTTAAGCATTTGTTTGAAGAATGAGTGGTTTTATGACAGTGCTCACATGGATGAAGATCAAAACAATGATCTTTCATATGGCCAACTCTGTCACGATATTGGCATTTAACATTCTGTTGTGGTTGTTGTGGAAGATGAGCAGGATCTGAAACAGCTAAAGATGAACTATCATAAAGAAATCCAACACTCTGAAACTGGATGGGCTTTGAGTAATCTGGAATATGAAAGGACACATCCTTGTCATATCCAAGACCAATTATGTGTTTGTTGTGGATAAGCTCTTCCCAAGATCTGATGATGGGCCTAGGAAGTGTATGTTGAATTTCTGATTCTTTTTGCAAATTTGCTCCTTCATTGGGTACGAGATCAACATTTTGCGGTTGATGGGAGTCTGTCTCAATGTTCTAAACAAAAACAAGTTCAGAATGATGTCTATTTTGTTGTAGCTCTTCTTGCTAGAATTGAGATTCGAGTTGTAGAAACTCAATCTTTTCTTGAGCATCTTGTAGACATGTTTGAATGTCAGCAAGAGTGGCTTTGCTTATTTTGACTGTGTCTACAGCGGTGGACAGGATTAGAGTGCTTAATAACTCTAAAAAATCATTAAGTCTCACCATTGTCTCAGCGAAAATAAAGACTCTAGTGGAAGCTATAAAAGGCTTAATAAATGAAAAGTATCGGCTTTTTACCGAAAATACACCATTGCTTCTTGCAGATTTTAAACTTTTCTCTAAGACAATGATTTCAAACTCTAGGGTCACTAGTACATCATAATTCTTTTTCTCCACTCACTGCATCTCCCATCAATCGTTGCTATAAACATATACAAGTTTATATCAAAACGGAAACTAGCTGCATAAGTGCGAAACCATTCCAAACAAATGCAATGGTTTGATAATACTTTGAAACCTTTGATTGGTAAACAATGAACCTTTAGCTTGTCAAATTCTATAATACAAATGACTTTCCAAAAAAAACATAACCGAACAATGTAAACGCTGGGAGGACGCACTACTCGTATATTACCAATAAACACTAGACTTCTACTCCTCATTTCTAGGAATTCTTTTCAAAGCTTTAACACTACGAACAAAGCCTTAATTTGGAAGAGAGTAATTTAAAGGGCATGGATATGTTTTATTTGGCCCGTTCCACCAACGCTATTCCACATTTCTAACTTGTAGCAAGCATGAGAAAAACTTGTAGCAAACACGAGAAAAAATGCAGTGTTCTCTTAACAAACTACAACTTCAGGTTCCAAACGCATCGCAACACATTCAACGCAAATGCAGTGAAAATGTTCTGGATGGAGGGACAAATTCAGTGCAATGTTGAGAAGCACTGATGGTGCAAAGACTTGACGAGGATTATAGTTCGGTTGCAGCAAAGAAATGCTCTTATAGTTGTAAAATACGATACCACATCAAATGCACGTGTTGAATGGGCTTCCCTTTGGCAACTTTGACCGTCCTCGTGCAAGACTTGACTTTCATGACCTAGTTGCTACTAGAAACTTCTCAGTTGAGGAGTATTTTGAGAATGGTCGCAGTTCGTGAGTTGTTAACAGTTTAGATAGAACCTTGAATCGCCGACGGATTGACCATGCAAAATGTTGTTGTTGACACCAAAGAACACCCTTTAATCCTTAATGCATTCTCTCAGATGTCATAATCGTAGATGCCATAACAGAGTCAAAGGCTAATACGCTTTATGGCTCATAAAAATTAGACAAACGCCAAACTCAAACATGTAGGCAAATTAAATCCCTACCGGATTCTCTAATGAACTCATTGGAACCATGACAAGAGGAGAGATGTACACTGTGGGATGAGAGGTGAAAATGCAAAACTCTGGAACTTATGCAATGTAACACAAAAGTCTACTGGTCTCTCAGTGTGGGTGGAGTCATACACTGCATGGTTTGAGCCGCAAGAACGATTGATTGTATTGAAAAAAGTTAAACAGTTGGCTGAGAAGGTAGAGTCAAGCGCATAAGCAATTTCAGTTATGAAGAGATGAGGGGTTCAACAAATTCTAAGCATTGTTGCATTACAGCGTTTGCGGAGGAGAGAGATATAGACAGGGTGGCAAAAAATACACATCCATTGGAGAAAACAGGAATTTGTCCATTCCCTTGGTCGAGTGCATCTGACAATGGACACGGAGATACAAGAACGATCGCATAGTGGACGGAATCATGGACAGAGGAAGTAACGTTTAATGCACATCACAAGGAGTGTTATTTGAAGCGTAATAAAGTTGAATTGAATCTTCCCTTTTAGCTCCTCAAAGCCTCCAACTGTGCAAGAGTTTGATCCTCCTTATGATGGGCCAAAGCTCCACTCATACAATTCTTTCTTGTTGCCTTCCCTAAGCTTCACATTGAGTTAGAGGAGAGTGTCCCTTTTTTTTTGCTATTTCGAGACTATGGACAAAGCTAACATGCACAAAAGTCAGACATTCATTTGAAAGAGGAATCGGAACAAGAGCATCAGGCAAAGGAAAACCGATGGAGCTTGTTAGAGTGGTGCAGGTGTAGAATCTTACAAATATAGAAACGGTATGGTACAGGTCTGCAGCGTGACAAACAAGGAAGACAAAACAGACATGTAGAGAGGCCACAAAACAATTGGCTCAAATTGGAGCAGGGAAGGAGAAGGCCCGCTCTAATACCATGTTAAACACAACTATGGCGAAGACAAAAAATATGAAGGATCAACCTTGAATGCAGATATTATTCACATGATATACATTTATAATACATTCTTGTGACTCTTGGATTCATCTTCCAAGGTCTCTTGGACTGCCTTTGACTGTTCAACTTCCACACCATAACCCTTAACGTATTAGGTGTCCAACAAGAAGGGGTAGCCCAACAGTCGTGCACACAACAAAACGCAGGAGAGTGGCCATGACAGTAGCAGGGGAGACAGGTAAAAGAGCCAACAATGTCGGGTTGAGATAGTGAGCCACCAAACCGGTGGACTTGCAACAAAGGAAACCAGATTGTACAACTGTGATACGATAGTTGTAGAGACGCAACTACGAAGAGGCAAATAGCCGACAAGGAAGGGGGCAAGAAGTCAGTAGGTAACAAGTTGGATCTGGCCATCAACCGATAAAAGAGAGTCGCCATATCAACCCATGCAACAATTCGTAGGTGTTGGAAATAATACTGAGAGGGGGGGTGAATCAGTATTATCAGATCAGATAAAACTTTTCAATTTCATACTCAGATTCATATACGCTACTTCAATGAAGTGAACCAGCGTATACACGCGACTGTGTCTAAAGCAAATAGCGTATACCCAGAGATCTTATAATTCAGTTAGCTTAATCTTCAGTGAATGCATCAGAACATTATTAAGCATATTGACAGTAAACAGGTGCAGTATAACAGAACAGGACATCACACAAGAGCCACACACATGAACACCATGATATAAGGTGGAAACCCAATGTGGGTGAAAACCACCTGCTGCAATTCGTTTCTTTCTTCTTTAATGAGAAACTTCTTTTACAAT
>APFE030930766.1:166320-201510 GCA_000404065.3 Pinus taeda
GTTCGTCGAGACGCCATGGTCCAAAACCATAGGCACAACTTCCAAGGACTAACTGCCACGGACCAAAGGTACTTTTCACATGTACGTGCTTTTACTGAATCCAACCTGCGTGTATACGCTAATTCTCCTTGATAAACCTGCGTATATCTCTTTCTTGTCCTGTTGTACTGAGATCTGTCCTCTGATTAAGTTGCTATCACCTGTACCAACCTCTGAGCATCTGTACCAACCTCTGAGTGAGTTGCCATCAAGGACAACACTTGAAACATAATGCCAACAGTAGGTCCCTAGTCAAGGGGCATTGTACCATCAAGAGCTGAACATCGACGCGACATAAAGCACCATGTCAGCGATAGAAATAGTGCACGAACAAACTGCGAGTGGTTCAACTAGCAGTGGAAAAGTGTGTGAGGCACCTGCAACAGAAGAGTGAGGTCATGCGGTTGTGTGAGGGAGCAAAGAATGTATGTAGTCGTGTCCAAGGGCAGTCGGATAGGCCAGTGGGCTGCAAGTCCAAGCGCACGAGAAAGAGTGGAGCCGAGAAGGGGTTACCAACAAATGGAGACACAATTCATTGAAGTTAGGGTAGGTTGTGGGATAGCTAGTAGGAAAACTCATTGTAGAAGTCACCCAAGTTTGTAAGCGCAACTGAGTCAGGACAATGTTAAAAGTGTGATCAAGACCTAGAGATTGGCAAAGGTCAACCCTCGTAAGGAGAGAGGGAGACCATACCAATCAAGATCTGATAGTCAGAAGTTTTTCAATAATTTTCCGATTTCAGGATGGCATCAACCAATCTGAGGTTCGAGGACAATTGGATGGGGCTTACAATTTCAATCCATGGAGGAGAGGATAGTGTTGATTCTCAAGGTGAATAGCTTATGGGAGTTTTCAAACACCCAAGTTACAACTCCTTCAGACGTTAAAGCTTTGGCAGGCCACAAATTGAAAGAGGTGGAGGCTAGATGTATCATCATGGATGGGGTGAAGGATCACATCCCTCACATATCAAGGGAAGATGTGGACCACTCTAATGAGTTTATATCTGAGTGACAATTAGAATTAGAAAATGGTGTTGAGGGAGAAGCTTAAGAAAACCAAGATGGTTAAATCAGATAACGTAGAATCATACCTTACCAGGATTCAAAAAATCTTCGATATGAGCTTGGAGTTGTTTGGGTAGTCTTGCCAGATAATGAGCTTGTAAGGACAACCCTAAGCAAGTTCTCAAAACCTTGGGCTACCTTTGTGATAGGTGTTCTAGCAAGAGAAAAGCTACCAGATTGGAACAGAATGTGAGATGACTTCACCCAAAAGGATATCTAGGAGAAATCATTGTCTAGAGGACAGCAAAAGAGTGGGGACGATGACGGCCTTGCTCTTATCAGTCGAGCAACAAGGAGCAAAGGTTCGAGCAGTAGAGGTGAGGATTCAACCTCACAGCCCAAGAAGAAAGACTTGACTAAGGTCAAGTGTTTTTCCTGTCATAATATGGGACACTATGCTTCATAGTGTCTGGAAAGGAGGAAAGGGGGAAAGGGCACACAGTCAATTGTAGCTATGTCAATAGAAGCTCAAGAGAAGTTTTCCAAGAATTTTGAGACTGAATTCGCACTTGTTTCCTACCTTACCTCAAGCACGTTAGCAGTAGGTGCATGGCTGCTAGACAGTGGAACCACAAGACATATGATAGGAGCACGAGAACAGTTTGACAACCTGATCGAGTGGGACTCAAAGCTGCATGTCGAGCTTGGTGTTTGATACCAAGCATGCAGTGAAGGGGATTGGAACAATTGTATTCCAATCGGAGGCAAGAAGCTGGATGGTAATGAAAAATGTGTTGTGAGTACCATAACTTAGGTGGAGTTTTCTCTTAGTCTCTATGATGAAGAAGAAGGGGTTTTGTGTATCATTCCGAGATGGGAAGATAGTGATCAAACCCAATGGATCTAGCTCGAATGAGAGACATGTTTTAGGAGTTAGAGAGAGAAACCTATATAGCCCAACCTATTCGAGCAATTGCAGATTAGAGCAGTGATATAGAACAAGGGGCAAGTAGCTCCAAGGCTTGAGCAGCTCAGAGCGATTCAACCTTCAGGTTCAAGAGGGGAGGAGCAGTCGATAGACTCCTCTAAATCTGTTAAGAAAATCTCTTGGTATGAGATGTCCTTACTGGATGTTCCAGAGCAAGAAGCCTCTAGGAACCAAGCCAATGAGAGAAGGATTTCGAGGATGTTTTCAGACCAAATGACAGGGAAGGCTTCCAATTCAGAAGGAGCAGCCATGGCAACAGATGCAGTGCTAAGATCAAAGTTAGCTCTAGTTGGCAGAAGTACCTTCCCCACAAAGAGGGAGTGTTGATGTTTGTAGCTCAGGAATGTACTTTTGCATAGGCCTAAGTGTCTAGGCATCCAGAAGTCGCCCAAAGTCTCCTTAGGCACTTGCTCTAGTGTGAGCAAATTGTTTCTGTAACTTAGCCTAAGTTAGACTTAGGAAAGAACATAGTTATTATATTGACTTATTGAGCTAAACTAAACCTAGTAAAAGTAAAGTAAATTACTTTCGTGATTATGTTTTAATCTCAACCCTTGATCTCAACTGCATTGAGATCTAATCTTAGTTGTCAAACACTTTGGAGATTATGGTTTAGAATTTCGCTCAATGTAAAGTTATTAAAGCAAGATTAAGGAAAAGGAGCAGATGTGCCCTACAGCAACACAAGATTGAGAGGCATCTCAGTGAGTGAGTTGGATCTGAGGAACGGGGCAGGAAGGAGATCTAGATCAAGCAAGGAGGGCTTGATCAGCTGAACCACATCCAATTGTTGTATGTATTTCCTCGATTGGGGCATTTTCCCAAGAAGGAAGCCCAAGTAAGTTTAGAATTGTAGAATTTGTTTTGTCATATTTTCGTGATTGAGAATGGTATATTTTGCTTCTGCTAAATTTATTGTGTTAGGAACCTAGTTGTGCAATTAATTAGTAGATTTTCGTGATTGAGATTGGTATGTTTTGCTTCCGCTAAATTTATTAAGTTAGGAGCCTAGCTATGCAATTAATCAATAGATCTATAATCTATTAGGAATTAAGTGTAGAGTGCTAGGTTTTGCAGAAATTTTAACAGCCTCTTTCTCCTGAAACATCCTGTAAAGTCATCTCATACCAAGAGAACTTCTTGACAGACTTCGAATAATATTCTCACTAATCCTTCCCACCTAAACCTGAAGGTTGACTCTCTCTAAACTACTCAACATTCGAAGCTTCTCGCTCTTTGTTCTCTATCACTATTCTACTTCTTGCCATTGTTTGAATAGCATCGCCCTTTAGCCTCTATAGGTTGTCCTCTCTGAGCTAGATACCCTGGGTCTTATTAGTGCCTATCCATCATGGAACACTACACCAAACCCCTTCTTCTCTATCATAGAGACTTAGAACAAACATCTCTTGGGTTCTAGCACTCATAGCACATCTTTGACTTTGAATATGCCTTCTGACTCACGCTGGAATGACATTGTTCCAACTCCCTTCACTACATGTTTGTTATTAGCACTAATCTTCATATGCAACTCTAAGTCCCACCCTGTCAAGATGTCAAATAACACTTATGCTTATGTCATATGTTAGGTGGCTCCTTTATGTAGTAGCCACACACTAGCTAGCATTGTGCTCAAGGAAAGGTAGGAAACAAGTGAGAATTTTGTTTCAAACTTTTTGGAAAACTCTTCCACATAAGCTTTTGTCCATGCATCTACAGTTGATTATGTACCCTTTCTACCCTTCTTCCTCTCTAAACAATTGTAAAGCATAGTGTCATGTCTTATGACATGCAAAATACTTGACCTTCGGCAAGTCCTTCTTCTTTGACTATGAGGTTGACACCTCACTCCCACTCGAACCTTTTCCTTTGCCCTTCACTATCTTTCCAACAAGAGCTAGGTCCTCGTCACCTTCTTACTTTTGGCTTTGGCCTTTGACTACTCCCTCATCTCCTACTGGATGCAATCATTCCATAGCTTATCAAATAAGGATTCATTCTCTCAAGCACAAATTCATTTCACAAACAGATCTCGTGTTTCTCTTAAGTCTTTTAGCATCCCATTCACTAACTCTGCGTTGTCCACCTTTTCCCCCACTGATGCAAGCTAATCACAAATCTGAGTGATCTTCACCAGGTAACTTGTCATCAAGTCAAATCTGGTCATTTGTGTATATCGAAGCTTGACCCTCACCACCATTTTCCTATTAACGGTCTTGCTCTCGTATAAACCAACCATAGTATCGAACATATCCTTGGTTGACTTCTTCTCAAACAGTCCTTCACTGCATTGAAGAGCACCCTTTGTAGGGCAGCCTACTCCTTGGCATCTGTCAACACTGGGATCACATTCTCAACAATCTCCCAGAGATCAGTTTCCTTGAGAACCAAGGTGACTCTAGCCTTCCAAGGAAAGAAATTTGAGGCTTCATCCAACCTGTCTTCAAACCGAAGACCCACTGCAGTCATCTTGCCAAATATTAACAAAGATATGTGCTTAATCCATCAAGCACGCTTTACTCAAAAAATTGTCTGGTCCTTTAGGCACCTCAAAATTAATTTGTTGTCACTCTAGAGACTATGTTGTACCTTGTATGGCACCCTCAGCAGCTCAATGTCCTTGGACCTTCTGTTGAATTTTCCTTAGGCCCTGGATTTGGTCCTTGAATAGATCTTAGCACATAAACACACTAGGAACCCTAACACAAAAGTACTTTGCATAGCAAAAATTTAACAACGGTGAAATCAATTAAGCACACAGATTTATATGGGCCAAACCTCGACCTTTATTAGTCCATTAATAACGAATCTTTAGGGCTTTTGTACCAGGGATCATAGCCCTTCAGATCTCTGATACAACTAGTATACAACGTATACAATTAGGGCTTGAGATCTATTCCATTAGATCTACAATTTTCCCAACAAAATACAGAGACAAGTCTTGACTTACTTGTTGAAGGCATTCCATTTTCCTCGGTCCTTTTAGTCCTCTTGCCCACTGCTTTTCTGGTTTTCCTTTGCCTCCAAGATCACACAGAGAACAACTCCTTTTGTTAATTTGTCTACATGCTACTACATGTTAATGTCCTATATTATAGTAGTCAAAAAGAAGTTTAACCTTTCGAATTTATTTTGGCAAATGTGTAAAGGTTTTGGTATGATCTCTTAGAGATCAAGTTATCAGTCTTTGTGAAGAATGTAAAATTATGTTATTGATGTAATTATGGTAGAATTGTAAAGATAGTTATTGATTCTCTAAAGGTTTGAGTTAAGTGAGTCTAGGGTTAATGTCTCATAAAATTATGGGTGAGGTCATAGTGAGTCTTGTTTTTTCATCATTGGGACAATTAGTGGTATCTTTTCAGTTAGTTGCAAGGTCAAATCAATAACACGTCATATCCTTATCACCACAAGTTGTTGTTGCACTTCTCTTTTGTGTTGTGCTTGAACATTTTAAGCTTGAAGAGTCATCATTACACTTGAAGGAAATTCTGGACTACGTGGAGGGAAATAAAAGGGTTCGTTGTGCTTCTGCAAATTGGAGGTTTTCTTGTGCCACGATCACTCTCTGGTTCCAAATTTCTCTTCCCTAAGATAATTCATGTTGTATGTTGTCAGTTTCATCTTTAATAATTAAGAAAAATAACCTTCCAAATTTCTCTTCCCTAAGATAATTCATGTTGTATGTTGTCAGTTTCATCTTTAATAATTGAGAAAAATAACCAGGAAAGCTCACAACCCTCATAAACTTGAATGTGCTATGATTTCTTGCTGCACCACTATCATAAGCATGAAGTTCAATAGAAGATGGGGGTTTTTGTGTTATTCCAATTCATGGAGGCTCAAGGAGGTTGTTAAGACTGCCAGCATCATCAACAAGCTATTTTCTTCGTTTAGAGACCCCAAGTGCTCAGCCAAACCTATACAAGTGAAATTGTGTTGCACTCTAGCACTGTACTTCTGTTGTAGATGATGATTTTCAAAGAAGGAAAGTTTGCAGTTTGGCCAGGTGTTTCTTAATAGGTATTTGATGATTTAGGAGTTATTTTCCACTTGTTTGGCACATTCAAAGGTACAAGGGATGATCAGAAGTACACAAATGGTGAATTTGCTGCGCTTCCACACAGTCAGCATTTTGACCTTTTAATTCGACTCCAAATCTCATGAAATTGATTCTCATGGTTACGACAAATGTCATTGAGTGTCTTGCAGGTTTAATATTCAAGTATTGATCATCTAATATGAAAATGAAGCTCGTTGCACTTTGGCTGCATTTTTAATTGTTTTAGCAGTTAACTTCAAAATTGGTTTCTCGCCGATTTTTATTAGAAGACCGCAAGAGAATAGCGGCTAGGGTTTCCGATGAGATTTACTGTAAATCCATGGCCTCTGTGCAATACGTGAGTGGCGCGCTCTGCGCACAGGAAGAAGAGAGCCGGAAAGGGAAGTTATCCAGAGAAGCCGAGAGCGCTTTGCAGTCCCTCGCTCTCAGTGGGGGGGATGCCATCGGCGCAAACGAGAAGGAAACCGTGCCTCTCAGCGGGGGCCTGACAAATGAAATTTTCCGGTGCAGTTGGAAGAACAGAGAGGACGAGAAGCCCAGGAAGGTACTCGTTCGAATCTACGGAGCAGCGAGCGCGAATGTGTTTTTCGATCGGGAATATGAGATTCGGGCATTTGACTCTATTTCCAGGCTCGGCCACGGACCCCGTCTCCTTGCTTCCTTCCCCAGCGGTCGCATTGAGGAGTTTCTCAATGCCAGGCTTAAACATCGGGCGATGAAGATGGCTAGGGTTTCAGAGTGCAGGGATGCTACCGCCGCCGGCCAGGAATCCAGGTTTCTGAGCCGCAAATGCTCGGCGCCGAAAGGGATCGAAGCGGCAAAACTATCTTCAGATCTTTCCCTCTCCCTTGCAGTTGTCCTTACCGCCGCAGAAGGATTTGCCAAACAGGGGAGCTCTGCTCCCCCTCCCTTTCCTCGCCATGGTTCTAAGGATTCCTGGACCGGTTTGAGCCGGGCAGCAGGGGCCAGATCTGAACCAGATTTGCTTGAAGAATCACATGCTTTTCAAGTCCAAGTCAACCTCTCGGGCAAGACTACCATGCAATGGGCTCGCGCAACGGATCTTGTGCAGGATCTCTTGCAAAATCTTGAACGCCGGCTAGGAATCCCCTCCTATTACCTCAAACTGCTATACAAGGGTAAGCAACTCATGAATACCCTTCCTCTTTCCTATTACAGCATTCAGAGGGATGCCTCTATTGTGGCTACCTTTCGTCTGAGAGGTGGTTCCTTTAGGCAGACCTCCTCTGCCCCTTCTTTCTCCTATAAAGATGCAGTCCACAAAGACACTGCCCATTCATAGCCCTCTTCGACAGCAGGACATCCATTTGAGGCTCCAAAGCCTTTTCTGGTAGACAAATCAGAGGAAATTCCTTCCATCGATCTCTCTCATCCTGGGATTGATGATCGCTATCAGTGTTTTGCAGAATCCGCACTCATATGCAGATTTAATGGGCTATGGCCTCGCACATCAGATCTATACCAATGGATCCATACCAATTGGACTAAAAAAAGCCAGATATACTTATGTTCAAAAGGATTCTTCATTGTGGCTTTTGACTTAAATGAAGATTACCAGAAGGCCTTAACAGGAGGTCCTTGGTTCTGGGGCTCAGCTGGGCTTTTTCTCACTCCTTGGTTTCCGGAGTTCGACCCTTCTACAGCTATCATTACCAAGATTCCCATATGGGTCAGGCTCCCGAATCTTCCGGCGCATCTATGGCATATCTCTGTCTTCTTAGCCATTGCAGACACTTTAGGACGCTACCTGGCTGTAGATTCTTCACGGAAGGAAAATGGACTCTACACCTATGGTAGATTTTGTGCAGAAATAGATATTAGCAAAGGACTGCCGGATCAGATTAATCTCAAGTATGGAGATTTCCACTGGACTCAAATCTTGGATTACGAGAATACAGCATTTCGTTGCCGCCATTGGCATCAAACAGGGCACCTCCAGAGCTCCTGTACCCAGTACCTCGACAAAAAGAAGAATCTGAAGCGCAACCCGAAATCAAAAAGTTGGAATCCCAATGTGCCTCCCCCCCCTTCCGACGATTCAAATTCCTCCTGTTCGGATGAGGAGGAAATTGTAGCAGATGGGCAGAATGTTGAGATTCAGCTGGAAGCTCCATTGGATGATCCGGAAAACCCCTCCGTATCTCAGATCTCTCAGAAGCGTTCTCATTTGTCTTCGTCCTCAGACTCTGATAAGGATATTCCGCCGCCAAGGCAGAATAGTCTTCAACTCGTTATGGCTCAGCCAAACTCCACTGGATGGGTCAAAGTAAGCAAGAAAAAAGGAAAAAAATGTCGTGTGATAGTTACTGCCCCCTCAGGGTAGATTTCTCTGCTCAGTTCCAGTTTTATGTTTTCTCGTGCTCTCTATAGCCCTCTCCTGGATTCTCGCCTTGGAGCAAGGTGGAGCCTATCACCTTCGGCTCCCTTGCTTCTCTGTTTCGCTTGCATGCAAGCTTGATTGTACTATACTCTTTTTTTCTTAATAGAATTAGTCTTTATTCACAAAAGAAAAAAAAAATAAAAATAAAAAATTGGTTTCTCGCCGAATGGAAATGAATTTTGAAAAAGTAAAAGAGGTTTATGTCAAACACGAGTTCAATAACAAAAACCTCCTTCAATTTTGTAACAGTTGTCATAGATTGGGAGATTTTGTTGAAATTTGGTACCGGAGGACAGGTGGTTCCCTTAGGCTTTGATATTTGGCCTAGGGAAAAGTGTCCAAAAGATTTTAATTTTTCTCCTAAAGTGACTTTATAATTTTTATAAAGTTAAAATCTAATTTAAAAGTGACTTTAAGTGATAAAGTTACTAAGTCTAATTTTAAAGTGACTTTTATAAAGTCAATGAAAAATTAGAAAGGAAAAGTGACTTTGGAAATAAATGACTAAGTGGGTCTTTATTAAAGTGGGTGAATTAAAAAATAGAAAGTGAGATTTAAATGTGCATTTAATCTCAGCCATTGATCTAAATCTATTTCAGCCATTGGATTTAGAGATCACCCAAAAGTCACTTGGAGTTATATTAAAGGAGGAAAAGGAGGAAAAGATCATTCATTCTTTCATGAGCAGATTGGGAGAAGGAGAGCAAGAGAGCAAGGGAGATTTCTGGACAAGAAGGAGAAAGAGGCAGCAGTTTGGCACACATACCAGGCAGCTCTTCAGCAAAATCAGAACAGCAGAAAGACAAGCAGAACAGCAGCAAAAACAAGCAGAAAAAGCTGATTTTTTTGCTGAAAACTGAGAAGTTTCCAGGTGGTCCGTTGGGCTGAAAACGGATAAGTTTGCTTGCTGAAAAAATTATTTTGCTGTAATTTTTGCTGAAATTTTCTTGCTGTAAAAAGACATTTTTCAGAAATAAAGAAGAGCTCTCAAACTGGTTTTCCCCAAGAGTTGTAGGGGGTTTTTCCAGGGTCACGTTGACCAAAAATATCAGTGTTTTAATGTGTTTTAATGGCTGTTTATTACTGCTGATTTTTTATTTCTGCAATTTCCAGCATTCTGTAAATTTTCCAGAATTTGTGTTTTCAGCAAAATTTATTTTTTCCAGCTTGTTGAATGTATGGTTATGGGAAAGGGCATTTAACTACATAGGAGAAATAAGGAGAAACTGAAAACCGGGGTGGGAAAACAGAAATTTTAACAATCAAGGAACCCTTTTCTCGCTAATATTTTCAACAAATACTGCTACTAAATCCTTGATGCCTCAAACAATGATCACGAGGTCAAGTAACTGTACGAAAGCCCAAACTATCATAGCCATTCTATAATTTGTATGTAATCTTTCTTTTTTGTAATTGATGGAGCTTATATCCCTGGAGCAGAGGATACTATGTAATATTCTAAAAGGCCAAATGACTTCAGAAATATCACAGTTTTGTTTTTCACAATACCATGTCTAGTCTTGAATTTGTGGTCAAGGCAAAAAGGTCTAGAGTCATCAAGAAGTCTCAAATGCAGATCACCTATGTACAAGCATCTGGAAGAAGAATTGTTGTTAGCTCAAGTCATTTCAAGAATTTAAGGGTCAAGCCTTCAAAATTCTTTCAAGGAAAATAAGCTTGTATCTCTTCAAAGAATCAAGATCTTTGCATATCGAAATTTTATCTGTCGTGAAAAGTTGTGTAAGATCAATCTGAGTCATTGGCTCTAAGATTGTACCAGATTGCGAAGTCATAAGCATTGCGATAAATCTTGAAGCTCAGCTACAGTCCTAGGCTTGATCTGAGAAAGTGAATTGAAGACGCTAGTCTATGTTGCACAAATCAGCGTGATATGTCTCCTATCAGAATAAATATTGAGCCATATCTGTGCCAAGAATGCTTCGCATCCTAAAGATGAGTTGAAGACTTGTATAGGCCGATATAAAAGATGTCTTCTTTGTACAATATCATTTTTAAGTAGGCAGTCCTTGAAGCTCCTTTCTATACCAAAAGGTTGAAGGTTGAAGTCTAGATCTAGTTGAAGCAAAGACTACTTGATTTGAGGACCAGATCATCCCTGATCATGACATCCTTGTTTACTGAAGGAATGAGATTTTATGATATTTGAACTTGTGTATATAATCTCGCAGATGTCAAAGAAAGTTGTCTTGCAAGAAGATTTACATTGAATACTGAAAATTCATAGACATGCGAGCAAATCATATTTTGTGCTTTTGATCCTTGTGATGTGGAAGGCATTGTACAGTGATGCACTAGTCAAACCAATGAATACAATTCTAAAAGAGGTATGTATCATCAGTAATTTCTGATCTCAATATTTTCTTGTTAAGGACCTCTGTCAATGAAGTCTTATACAGACACCAGCGAAGCTATAAATCCAAAGTTCGCCGCTTGAAATATAAAGGTATATTTTATCACTTTTGGGACCAAAGGTTTCCATGTACATCATTCCTAGGTCTGTCGTCATTAGGGCCAAGTATAAGTCTGTAGTAAGATTCATATCACAATTTTTCCTTTGGAACTACCAATCTCTACTTTCAATAAGAGTAAGGTTGAATCTCACTAAGTTAGTCATAAGACAATGAGGAATCTTTAAGGACAACTGTGCATTTTGAAGGTGTCCCTCCAATTTATTGAATAATCTTCGATATTGTTAATATGTGGCATAAAAGTATGGCAAGAAGAATTGACATTGGCTCTAGTAATATAGTCACATGTGAAAACGTGTGACCTTACCCATATATTGAAAGATTGAAGTGTGATGATGTTGTAATATCTTCAGAAGCCAGATATATCTCTGCATTGCATATTTGGAAGAATGGTATCTATTTCATAAACTATGGTTGCTCAGTTTTGAAAGATGGAAGAAAGGTATAACCTTCAATAATCATACCTTTGAAGGAATCATGCATACAGTGGAAAAGAGGTTGAGTTCTTCTTCAAGGATGAAAATCAAAGCTCCTTCAAATGTGATATTGCCCTATCATTACTAAAGATCTATGTTTCTAAAAATATTGATGCCATATGTGTCAATATGATTTAAGTACATGGGTACTGAGATCTTCCTTTGTGAAATCTATTGCCACAATAATTTGAAAAAGCCAAGCTACCTGGTTTGGTGTGACCTCAGAGGGAGCAAACAGATCAGCCAGATTGAAGTATGCCTTGATCTATGCCGAAAAGAAGAGTTGTGACTTCCAAGATGAAGATGGCTAGAAGTGTTGAAGGAAATGTAACTAGGTTCGGTCTTCATAAATGTACTTTTGATATTTGTATTTATTCAAGAAAAGAAATATTATTTTTTATATTGTTTGTCAATGACTTTCTTGCTCATTGAAGTAGGTCAAGCATATGGTTAAGTGCTTCTAGGAAGGTCAATATATTTATAAGACCCTTGGAGGGCATGTTACAATATGTATAAGGTCAAAGGAATACCTCCAAGACAAGTGCAAGTCCTCCCCATGCAGCAAACGTCCTCCACAACAAGCCATCTGAAGCACGCATAACAAGTCGGCCTGCAAACTATCCTCAAGTCGGCCTAAAAGGAGGGACAGTCCTCTATATATAGAGGTTGTCCACTCCACTATAACGCATTAATACATCTCTAAAATCAGCGAAGTGAAGTAGCCGAAAAAGACAAGGGAAAGCCTAGTCTAAAGGGTCTCCAAGACAAGCGAAGGAAGGAGGAAGAAGGCCGAGGTGAAGAGGAAGTCACACGTGCAAAGAACAGGAGGGTAAGTCTGCAGCATTACAACAACTAGAGAACAGTCCATGAAATATTATTTTTTGGTGAGAAATCAAGTCTACAAAGACTCCCAATGTTAGGCCCCTATACTACTAGTGTAACCCCATATTGTTATTAGTACAACCCCCTTATTATATTGTTGTGCCCATGTAGTCCCCATATTGTTATTATTGTGCCCCATTGAAGCCCACTATTGTTATTATTGTGCCTTACATTATTATTGTTATGTCGGCTCTGATTATATTATGACCCCTTAGACTCCTATATATAGAAAGGAGGTCTTGTCATTTCTATCATCCAAGAATTGTTCATTTATGTAATGTAAAGGAGGTTGCCCCTCGAAGAGGCTGAATTCTAAGGCGTTGATCTATCTTTTCTATCTTTTTGTGAGTTGGTTTCATAACATTTGGTATCAGAGCTATGGATTCTAGGGTTTCACTGCTCCAAACAGGCCATCGTGGGATTTTTGCTATAACTATTTCGCTACGAAGTTTCAGAAGCTAAGAAAAAAACCCATTTGAGACGAAACGGTCTGAACCCTGACTCCGAATTCCAGATCATGTCTCGCTATATTTTCGGAGGTATAGTCTGCGGAAGTTAGGGTTTTCGCAGACCCCCCGAATTACATTCCAAACAGGTGACCTGGGGAAAATCGTCATAACTTTCTCTCTGAGCATCGGATTGAAATTTCGTAAGAAGCTACAGAAAGAGAACGGACTGTAGTTTCTTGTATACATTTTTTATATCCAAAGGTCGAAACAGTGACACGTGTCACGTCGTACAAGTTCACTCCACTGAACTAGTTTATAATCAAGTCACCGTGGGAGATTTGGCATAACTTTTCCTTGGAGAATCCAATTTGGATCAGACTGGTGGCATCGGAAAGAGGACGCAAAGGGCTACTGCAGGTCGCAATTTCAGAACTTAAATATCCGAAAGTACAAAGTTACAGTCATTTCAAGATCGAGCTCATAAAATCAAGAAAAAACAAGATGAGGAAGTTTGATGGCAAAGATCCGGTAAATTGGATACTACAGATGGAGAAAAATTTTGATCTACATGGTGTACCACTGTTACAAAAGGTATGTATTGCATCTAATTATTTAGAACCAAATCAATTTTTATGGTATAAAGGGATTTGTTCTCGTAAACCACTTGTCACGTGGTCAATTTTCACGGAGGAAATGATAGCACATTATGAGGATACAAAAAGAAACTCCTTCTTTAGCCAATTGATAAATCTCAAACAAAAGGGTTCAATGGAAGAGCACATTGAAGACATTTAAAAATTGAATAGGAGTGTAAATTATATTCCAGAGAAGCAAAGGATTGATGTCTTCATAGGGACTTTAAAAGATAACGTTCAACATGAGGTTCGTTTTTGGGAACCTGATTCATTGGAGGAGGCATTCGAGTTGGCAAGAAAAATTGAAAGCGAAATTATGAAAACAAGGAATCCCACCACTCATGACTATAATTATGGAAGTGTTTCTTCTCCTAGCCTTCCACAACCTACAAGGCTTACACCACAACAATTGGAAGAAAATAGAGAAAAAGGGCTTTGTTACAATTGTGATAGAAAATACACTAAAGGTCATAAGTGTGCTGAGAAGAAATTATTTTACATAGAGTATGAAGAGGAGGAAGAAAAGGATCAAGGAATATCAAAAGAAGAGGATATACGCCAGAACCCAACCCCAGAGAAAGAAGAAATTAATCTGACCATATCTTGTAAAGTATTGGCAAGAATTACCACTCAAACTCTTAAGATAGAAGGACATATCAAGAAGAAAAAGGTTCAAGAAGTGAAAGATCACATCGAGAAAGAAGAAATGAATCCAACTATATCATGTAATGCATTGGCCGGAATTACTACTCCTCAAACTATCAAGATAGAAGAACATATCAAAAAGAAAAATGTTCAAGAAGTGAAATATCACATCGAGCATCAAGAAATGAATCCGACCATCTCTTGTAAAGCATTGGAAGAAATTACCACTCCTCAAACTCTCAAGATAGAAGGAAATATCAAGAAGAAAAAGGTTCAAGCAATGAAAGATCACATTGAACATCAACAACAAGTTCTCCAACTTTTAAAGGATAACGCCACTTTGGTGCAGAATCAAATGAGAAAAAAAGGTAGATCAACATCGCAGTGAAAAATGTTTTGATGTAGGTGATTGGGTATTTTTACGGTTACATCTCAAGCAAGCTATTTATGAGAAGGAAACGTTGGCAATACTACATGCACTTAAGAAATGGTGACCTTACCCAATGGGAAGACACTTCAAGGTAAAAATGGATCATGATAGTCTTAAATACATTTAGAACAAATAATCATTAGAAAACATAAAAATGTCACAAATATTTGGGTTATGACTTCGCATCATCTACAAAAAATGGAGAAATTTTTTGTTGCAGAATGCACTCTCAAAGGATGAGGATGTGGAAGCATTGTTTTGTGCTATTTCTATTATCCAACCAGAATGGATAAACGAAGCAAGGGATGAATGGAAGAAGGACGAAGAAGTATGACCACTCATTCAAAAGTTGCAGAAAATCCCAATTCAAACAATATTGCCAGAACTTGAAAAGGAAGGAAAAATCATATTGGAACCTGGAGCAATCACAGAAACGAGAACCCGACAACTACGAAATCGATCAATTTCAGAGTATCTCATCAAATGGAAGAACTTACTCGCTGAATATTCCACATGGGAGGACAAGAATTTTATACAGAAGCATCAATTTCAAAGTATCTCATCAAGTGGAAGAACTTACTCGCTGAATATTCCACATGGGAGGACAAGAATTTTATACAGAAGCATCAAGAGCTACTCAAGCGTTGAGGACAACACTTTTTGAAGGAGAGGAGCATGTTAGGCCCCTATACTACTATTGTAACCCCTTATTGTTATTAGTACAACCCCCTTATTATATTGTTGTGCCCATGTAGTCCCCATATTGTTATTATTGTGCCCCATAGAAGCCCATTATTGTTATTTATTGTGCCCTTACATTATTATTGTTATGTCGACTCTGATTATATTGACCCCTTAGACTTCTATATATAGAAAGGAGGTCTTGTCATTTCTAACATCCAAGAATTGTTCATTTATGTAATGTAAAGGAGGTTGCCCCCTCGAAGAGGCTGAATTCTAAGGCGTTGATCTATCTTTCCTATCTTTTTGTGAGCTGGTTTCATAACACCCAAGCCTAGCGAAGGAAAAGGACCCTAATTCTCTAGGGTTCCTACCTCACGTGGGAAAAACTAGAGCAGCAGAACAGTATTACAACCATACTTCCAGAAGGATCTTGTTTGGTCAAGAATAGAAGAGGAACATCTCACCTAGAAGGCTAGCTCAAGGAAGATCTATCTCTACACAAGAAACAGAGGACAAAGTGTTGGAAGGAGGAAGTCTATGTGCCAGGGAACCAAGTGCAGAAAAGAGGAAGGACTTGACTTGTGCTTGGAGGACATCCTAGTCAAGGGTCTAGGGTTTGGCAGTGATCAATAGGAAGCTTCAATAAGAGAAACTTGCTAAAGGGTTTGGCCCTGAAAGAGAGCCAACATTTGTGTTCTTGTTTTTATGTTTTTGGTAGCAATTTGATGAAGTACACACACATGCATTAATAAGAAGAAGAAGAAGATTAAGCTAACAAGAAAAAGTAAAAAGACTCCATAAACTATTATCGAATCAATAAGAATCACACTAAACCTATTTGCCCTAGATTCTTCAACATGGTATCAAAGCTAAGGTGACACATCAAAGAAAAGGCATCTCAAGAACACTCATCAAGAAAGAACGTCTACAAAAGTTGAAGCATCAAGCCAAGAACTCTTTATCACATCAAGTACAAGAAGGTCTATCATCTATCATTCATCAGGGGAGACTAGAAATCTAAAAGAAGAGCCTTATATAAAGGCACCTACAAAGAAGAGCAAATCAAAGAGGGACCTACATCAAGCCACAAATCATCAAGCAAGTCCCATCATCAAGCAAGCCCACTTGGAGAAGACATGTTGAGGAACATCAAGATTCAAGGAAAGCAAGCCATCAAGACTTCAAGGAGAAAAGAAGTCAACTACATTTCAAAATCTATCAAGTATATGTCCCCTTCTGTATATACATCAATGACTTTTTGCAAGGAAAGCAACAAATTGGTAGGTACCAATAACTTTCTTGCATGGAAGAAGAGGATTGATTTACTTCTCAAGGAGAATGAACTTCTAGAACATGTCAAAGGGAATATCACTTTCCTTGCTAAGGAACAAACTCAAGCCTTAGCAAAGTATAATAAGGATGAAGGAAGAGCTCAAAGGATTCTAATTGAATCCATCAAGGACTCTCTCATTCCTTATGTCTCCAAATTTGAGACATCAAAAGAAATTTATGATAAGTTAGTAGAGCTATTCTTGGTATCCACAGTCGGAAAAGTGTTATCTCTAAGGAATGAATTGTACAAGATGAAGATACCAAAGGAAGGAATGGCTCCCTAATTCATGAAGATCTCTTAGATGATGGATCAACTTCAAGAGCTTGGGGAAGTCATGTCTGACAGAGAAATGACAACTGTAGTACTCAATGCTCTACATGGGGATTGGGGCAACTTCACATCAAGCATATATGCCAAGAAGGAAGTAACCACACTCAAAGAAATGTGGTCTCTATGCAAGACAAAGGAAACCAGAGTTAAAGCAAAGGAAGATGTGGGATCAAAGGAGCAAGCATTTGCTACCATGGCCAAGAGAAAGGGAAAATTTGGCAAATTTGGTCCACGAAGAACAAACAATAAAGATATGTCCAAAACCAATGCTATGGATGCCAAGAATATGGACACTACAAAAGGAATTGTCTTAAGCTTAAGAAGGACAACAACAACAAAAGAAAAAGAGAGGAAGCTCACATGACTCAAGAGGTTAAAGAAGAAGAAAAGAAGGAAGATCCTCTGGATATCTACTATGACTAAGTCAAACTCTTTACTTCAAGTCTTCTTTCAAGGTTTGAGTAGGATAGGAGCATGTAGGAATAAAATAAAAATTGCATGGCTAGAAACATCTTCTAGAATCTAAAAGCATGAAGTACATAGAGTTCTAGATATTCATGAAGAAGTAGCATTTATAATGAGAACAAAATGCATGGTTAGAAATATCTTCTATAATATAGGAGCATGGTAGATATAGCTCAAGATATTCATGTAGATGGAGCATACCTAGTATAGGACCTCATCCACGATGAAAGAAAATTGATCATGATTAAGAATCTTAGAAGACCTCCATCATCAAAGGAAAATAAACATTGGCAAGGCACGGGTCTTTAAGATCCTATGATGGAATCTTCAAAAGAAGGTTCATGAACCAACGTAGATGTCTCGTTGGGAATCCCATTCATGGGATTCAAGACAAGGAAGATATGCAAGCAAGCTAAGATGAAGCAAAAAGGGCCACACCAAGAACAACCTAATGAAGCTAAGATGAACAAAGAAGAATCACGATGAGGTATGTATGCATCAAATTTTAGTCATATTATCATTTGTATATTACTGAGTCATGGGAATAGTTCTATAACATGATCAAGTAGGAAACAATATCTTTCACCAATGACATGCTCGAAGGCATGCACTACAATGCAATAAAGGTCAACAAAAGGATAGGCTCGCATAAGGAGTATAAGATTGCTGACTAAGAAGCAAGAAGAAATGCTGACTAGTCCAAGAAGCAAGCAATGAAGAAGTGTTCTCAAGGAGCATAAGGTGGTTGACCAATTTATCCAAAGAGAAGCAAACGAAGAAAGAGATCAAGCATGTGAAGAACACCATGATCACCGAGAATCACTATCTGACAAGATACTTTGAAGATATCTTCCGAAAGAAGACAGGACAACTCTAACAAAGGAAGGAAGGACCCTTAACACCTATGAAGGCCTTGAAGATATGAAAGATGCAGATAACTGATTCTATTCTACGAAGATGTCGTGATGAAGAGGCCATCCTGCAAAAGAAAAAGCAATTTTGAAGCAATATCAAGATGAAGTCATGATGGGCTACTAGGTTGAAGCATGTAAACAAGCAAGTACGACGAAGCATCCATGAGGAGAGTATTCTGGAGCATGGATAGATGACAAAGGCGTAGCCAAATGACAAGAAAGCCACTTTCCACAAATGAAGCAATGACATGACAAACCAGGAAGGAAAGTGATCGATGGATGGTGCCCTACCTAGAAGAAGTTTGAACGAAGACTTCATGACATCAAATAAAGGAAGGAGATCAAGCAGCTGAAGGACCCATGAAGAAGAAGTTGTTGATGAATGAAAGAGTCCCTAGTTAAGAGGGAGCTCTGATAGGTCCCTACTCAAGAGGGAGTTTTGGATCACCCCTGATTAAAAAGGAGTGACAATTGTGTTTTCCATTTCATGTATCATGCATAAGACAAGGACTAACAACTGCGACTCCAGATGAAGGCCATGATAGGAAATGCAGACACAAGATAGACACAACATTCTTGTCTTCACTTGAAAAGAAAGAATGGGAGGATTGGGTAATCATCTGGCATCCAATACTCTTTGAGGATATGTAGGGCATCCAAGACAAGAGTAGGCAAGAGGACCAATATTCTTTGAGCGCTGGGAACCCAAGACAAGAATAGTCCTAGAAGGTCATACTCAGTGAATACCCAGGTGGGTATGTACCTTGAGAGACAATGACTAAGGTGTCTATAAGTCATTGGTCTCGCCAACATTGTGCTCTTATCTATTGAGAGATAGAGTTGTCAATCAAGGCCTTGCTGTGGAAACAATGTTGGTTATTATGATGCTATAACAGATGGATTGCAAATCCAATTTCTCTTATGTGAATTCTTCAAGATTGATAATAGCCACACACCTTGTAATGTTGTACGAATACCTCCCTAGTTAACAAGGAGTGTTGAAGGAAATGTAACTAGGTTCGTTCTTGATAAATGTACTTTTGATATCTGTATTTATTGAAGAAAAAAAATATTATTTTTTATATTATTTCTCATTAAGGTAGGTCAAGCACATGGTTAAGTGCTTCTTGGAAGGTCAATATATTTATAAGACCCTTAGAGGACATGTCACACTATGTATAAGGTCAACGGAATGCCTACAAGACAGGTGCAAGTCCTCTCCTTGCAACAAACGTCCTCCACAAGAAGCCATCTGAAGCAAGCATAACAAGTCGTCCTGCAAACCATCCTCAAGTCAACCTTCTAGTCGGCCTAAAAGGAGGGACAATCCTCTATATATAGAGGTTGTCCACTCCACTATAACACACTAATACATCTCTAAAATCAGCGAAGTGAAGTAGCCGAAAAAGACAAGGAAAAGCCTAGTCTAAAGGGTCTCCAACACAAGTGAAGGAAGGAGGAATAAGGTCGAGGTGAAGAGCATTGTTTCTAGCCCTAGAAACAGTCACACGTGCGAAGCAAAGGAGGGTAAGTTTGCTGCATTACAACAGCTAGAGAACAGTGCATGAAATATTATTGTTTGGGTGAGAAGTCAGGTCTATAAAGACTCCCAAGCCTAGCAAAGGAGCCTATCTCTCTAGTGAAGGAAAAGGACCCTAATTCTCTAGGGTTCCTACCTCACGTGGGAAAAACTAGGGCAGCAAAACAGTATTACAGCCATGCTTCCAGAAGGATCTTGTTTGGTCAAGGAAAGAAGAGGAACATCTCACCTAGAAGGCTGACTCAAGGAAGTATCTCTAGACAAGAAATAAAGGAGGACAAAGTGCTGGGGAGCAAAGTGCCGGAAGGAGGAAGTCTATGTGTCGGGGAACCAAGTGCAGAAAAAAGGAAGGACTTGACTTGTGCTTGGAGGACATCCTAGTCAAGGGTCTAGGGTTTGGCAGTGATCAATAGGAAGCTTCAATAAGAGAACCTTACTAAAGGGTTTTCCTCTCTAAGAGAGAGAAGTTTTGGCCCTGACAGAGAGCCAACATTTGTGTTCTTGTTTTTATGTTTTTGGTAGCAATTTGATGAAGTACACACGCATGCATTAATAAGAAGAAGAAGAAGATTAAGCTAACAAGAAAAAAATTAAAAAGACTCCACAAACTGTTATCGAATCAAAAAGAATCACACTACAACTATTTTCCCTAGATTCTTTAACAAGAAGTACAATACAAAGGATTACCTCAGTAAGACGGAGAAGATTATAAAGAGTCTTTTGCTCCCATTGCTACGCACCACGAGCTATGTTGTTGAGTCTTGTTTTCTCAAAGATCGATGTTGATCCAAATCTATAAGACAAAGTTGTTGAAGATGAACCCTTGATTTTACTACTATATGTTGACGACGTGTTTGATGATCTCATTGTCCAGCTTATCAGGAAGCAGATTTTTGAATTTGAAATGAAGAATCTGTTGAGAAATCTAGGGCATCAATAGTTGGGTAATTTCCCTATTTAAGATAATTGCTTGTGATAGTCTTTTTACTTCTTGATTATGATCTTCTCTTCTTGAATTATTATTATGTTCTTTTCATCGACAATTACCAAATCATGAACAATAAGGAGACAAGACACACAGTATATAGGCTCATCAGCCAAAGCCAAAACCTCTCACTCTTTGAGAGGAAAACCCAAATGAAATTCTTCTTATAAATCTTCAATTGACGAATACCAAGACCATGACAATGACCCTTGACACTAGAGTCCTCCCAAGACCACGTCACTAGCCTCCTCTGGAACCCTGCTCTTTCTTCTCCTTCTCGGCTTCCTTCAAAATTTCGGCCTCTCCTCGTCGTTCTACAACTCCTTTCTTGACAGCAAAAACCCTAGATCAGATTTGCCACTTGAATAGACTCCTCCTTGAAGGAGATTCTTTTCCTCTCTTACTCAACTTCCTATAGCGAAGATTTCCACCCAAACAAGATCACTTAGGTATGATTGCAACCTTCAATATATCCTTGCCAACTTTTGTCCTACAACTTTCGCACGAGTGACGGTAGTCTAGCCCAAAGCAGTCCTCCAACAATGTCCCTTCCTTTCACTATCCTTCCTTCGTCCCTTGCTGCTCTTTAGGGTCCTTCTTAGATGATTTGTGCACTTATGATAGTAGGCTTGTTTCACCGAATTGTTTGTCTCCAAATGAGGACGAGCGCTAGTATATATAGTCGTTTGTCCATGGCATTTAGGCCGACATGATCTCTAGAGTAGGCCGACTTCATCTTCTAGAATTCTCCCTTCGTTGTAGGCCGACTTGATGAGAGCTAGTGACAAGGTCTTGGAGGATGACTTTACATAAACAAGTATGACTCTTTACAATGTGTAACATATCTTCATTACATGACAATGACTCTTGAGACTTTTATGACTAAATGACAATATCCCTAAGGGTTCTTAATGGGAGCCTCAACTAAGAATAAAATCTCTTGCTCATGAAACCCATGATGCAAGCATTACAATAATTTTATTTTTTCTTCTTTACATCTCTTACATAAAATCACAATTACATGTCATTATGAAGACCAAACCTAGTTACACTTTTCAACAAGATCTAGGCCTAATGCATTACTACCTAGGATTAGAAGTGTGGCAAAAGCTTGGTGAATTTTTTGTTGAGAACCTTCAGAAGTTTGGCATAATGGGCTGCAAGTCCGTAGACTCTCCCATGGTAAAAAATTTGAAGCTGCAAGACTCTGATTTTGACTTGGTTGATTCCCCCATATATCATCGACTGATCGGCTCATTGAACTGATATTTGCTATGTTGTGAACACCTTGAGTCAACTCTTGGTTAAGCCCCGGCATGTATGTTGGATTGCAGCGAAACATATATTGAGAATTGAGATATTTACGTCACACCTTTGTTTATGGATTGAATGGTGAATTGCAGTTGCATGGATTTACGAATTTTGATTGGGCCAGATCCACTGAAGACAAGAAAAGCACTTTTGAATGTTATTTTAATCTGGGTTCTGCAATGATATCATGGAAAGCAGGCCTCTGCTGCACTTAGCACAGTTGAAGCTTGTTAGAAATGTAACTAGGTTTGATCTTCATAAATTGTCATTGTGCTTATATCAAAATATATTTTGTAAAAGCAAAAAGAAGAAAAATATCTTTTTTATTATTATTATTCTAGTCATAGCATGTTCATCATGCTTCTAGGGTTTATTGAGTCAAAAAAAAATTATTCGAGTCAAAAGAATATATTTGAGTCAAAGTCCCATTTGGACTTCTTCGAAGAAAATAAAGAAAATTTTGTAATGAGTCAAAATAAGTCGAAAATTCAAATGTGTCCTCCACAAGACCAAGTCACCTTGAAGAGGCACCTATTTGACCTCATGGGAAGTGTATAAATACAAGAAGAGTTCAGCCTCATTTGGATCCATCACCACTTCGATTTCTATAAAAGAAGAAGAATGATCTCATTAATAAGTCAAAGGAGAGAGAGAGAGAGAGAGAGAGAGAGAAAGCAAAGTCAAAGGAGAGAGAAAATCTTATTTGCTGCCCTAATCTGTTCACACGTGCAAGTTTCTCTGCAGTTGTTACAGTACCGAAATTTCACGGCCGATTCAGGCAGGCTCAAATTTCAAGGATTGGCCAGAATTCAGATGTTTGGCCAGCATTGACTTTGTTGACTTTGACCAGCAAGAAGAAGAATTGAAGGAGGGTTGACTTGGGGCATTTTTGGAAATTTTGGTCTTGGTTTTAGGTCTTGGTTATGTCGCTTTGATATGATTCTATAAAAACAGGAATTTTTTGGCTTTTCCCCCTTGTGAGGTTTTTGCCCTGGCTTGGAGAGCTTAATTTCTTGTGTTCCTTTGTTTCTTTGTGATCCTCATGTACATTTTGGTAATTGCTTGATGAAGAAGAACAAAACATAATAATAATAAACCAAAAAACGCTCACAAGTAATTATCATGACATAGAAATCAACCCTAATCTATAGCACATTGATTTCTCAACATGGTATCATAGCTAAGGTGAGGAGAAAGGCAATTTGAAGATCACATTTTGTTGGCACAATCATCTCACTCCTAAGACACTCTTACATCAGCTACAATGGAGGACATCATTTGCAACAACTATACTTATTTTTGTAGACAAAAGAAGAAAATCCAAAGTCATCTCTCTAAATGGAAGTATCTCTCTCTCTCTCTCAAAGACATTTTTACAGTTACACAAGGATTTCTACTATTCTGGAAGATAACATTATAGAAAGTCAAGTATCAAGAAAGCAGTGTGAATTACCTTTTCTGAGTTAAAAAATCTGAATTTCTATCTCTGTGGAGAAGCCCAAACTGTTCTATTCAAGATCCAAGTTTGTTTGCTGAGTCCAAATCTACAAGTCTGAATTTGTTGAAGAATAAAAGTCTGACCATACTATACAGGTCCGAGGAAATGACAAATCTGAATCTTATTATCCAAGCATAATATCTCTGTGAAGAAAGTAGACAAATTCAAAAGAAGTTTGAGTTATGGCTCGGTGTCATAAGCACTATATAGACTGAATCCATTCTCTGAAGAATCTGAAGCAAGTCCAAATTAGTCATCACTATGGAAGCAACCAGTAGTGACCTCAAATCCAAATAGAGTAACCAAAAGTTTGTGATATATGGAAAAGAAGGCCGAGACTGTGATAAGAGGTATCCAAAGATTCCAAACCTCTTATGAGACATCCATTAGAACCATGTTAGGATATTCCGACACATAGGAATAGTTAAGTTCAACTTGGTCTAGTATAGAGTTAGGTAAAGTGTGTTTCTTTACCGTTGTACATTTTGTAACTTACAATCCGACGGTCACGATATGTAGTGATCCGACGGTTCATTCTCTCCTCGGTATTACCGACACTTGATCCGTGGCTTGACACCCGATTGGTCCATGAATTCTATTTAAAGCGCATGGAGGGTCATTTGTAGGTTAACCGTGCATGAGAGAAGCTTATGTAAATTTTCATTCTTTTATTAATAAATTGCCTGTAGTAGCCACGTTAGCGCAGGTCGTGGACTGTTTCCCTCTCTGAGGGTTTTAACCACGTCAAAATACTGGTGTATTGATCTGTGATCTGTTTGTGAGCGGTGTCCTTTTGGTCTTCCGTCTGAGGAACTTACCCTGTAAATTCCTACAGGATTGTCCCATTTGATGATGTACCCTGCATAGTAAATTGATGATGTTAGTTGTACGGACTTCCTAGTCAACAACCCAATCAACCATGTTGTTCACATTTTTTTTTTGTTGGTCAAAAACGTCATAACGTCATGACTTCTTGATACGATGTCAGATTGGGGCAATTCAAGGGTCATTGGAATCAAGACAATGAGCACTACAACTTGACGTTGGTTCGGGGAGATTTCGAGCACTTTCATTTTTGAGCTTGTTTTTTTATCTCTAGATCATTTACGTTACAAACAATTATGATAGAGAAAGACATACATACAGTATGAAATTGTCTATAAGAAAAATAGTCTCCACCATGAATACCACAAACACGAAGGTTAACAAAATCAAAGAATAAATTGGAGAGACAAAAAAAATGATGATAAAGGATGCAACCACTACTAAATAATTTAGAGAATGTAATGCCCCCTCCCACATTTACCCACTTTTACAAGCTCTCCAATTTAAATGTGAGTGGAGTGCTATTATGATAGGACCAGACCTCTAGGTTCTAGTTATGGAAGTGGGGCCGACACGCTGACAACTTACTGACACCCCTCAGGAGCACTAGATCACCCAAAAATTAATCCAAAACCTTTAATGACTAGATCATGAGCTGGAACTACTTTTACACAAGACCAACCTCCAACCACAAGCACAACAATGCAAGAGTGTATTTATGAGGCCCCAACCGTACGCATAATCCTGCTTCTATGCATTTATGACTTAAATCCTCTAGTTTGGAGCCAACGGTTTTGAAATCTGAGCCAATTTTCTAGGCTAGCCTCCATACAACTGCCCAAAACTTCCTTTAACTTTCAAGAATCGGAATTAACATGATGAAAATACTAGAATTCAAAGTTGAAGTAGGAACTTGACCTAGACTACTAAAAACATGATCGAAATTTCATCAAACACATTGTAAGCATACGAGTTATAGGTCATGAATGCATATTTGATCCTAAATATATGAAATTTTCTAAGAACCACAAAGAAGTTCTAATTCCCTCACAAGTAGCTACAATTACAGTTGCTAGCCCATGCATTCTTTTTTTTGCTTAGGCAAGAATCAGACCTTCTATTCAACTAAATCATTAAAGAGGGTACATAATATACATGATAGCATATGCCACATGCGCACTCACATTACAATCCACAAAGCTTAGGAGTGACTCCCTTGGAAATACGGATAAAACAAGTACTACAAATCTGAGCCGTCGACCCCGTCCATGGAAATCAGCGGATTCGACGGATATCGGCCAACCTATATGCTCTAGGATTACTCGCCCGGAGTGGGCAGTATTCACATTATACCTAGAGCCATGTGTCAATTGGTCAATGGCTTTACAAAAAATCCACTCATGGTTGAGCTAACGCTTGATTACGCGGGAAACTGTGGCCAAACCATCATGGTCCCATGACCAATCAGCCCGATCAATGTCAGTCGTCGATCTGTTGCCACCAGATCCGATGGTAGTGATGGATATCGGCCGGACTATATGCATGATAATTACCCACCCGATGAAGGTGGTATTCCTTATTTGTCTGGAGCCACGTGTTGCATGAAAAATGGCATTGGAGGAAATTTTGAAAATCCACATAAGATAATGGGGACGCCCAAAAACTCGGGAAACTGTAGTAAAACTGCCACGGTCCTACTGTCAACAAGCATAACCATCCTCAGCCCTAGATTTGTTTCCACCCGATCTGACAGCTGAAAAGGACATCGGGTTGAAGAGATGTGTGAGAGATACCCATCCGATGAAGGAAGTATTCCTTATTTATTTGGAGCCACGTGCTGCATGAACAATGGCATCGGAGGCAATTCTGAAAATCCACTTAAGATAATGGGGATGCCCGATAACACAAGAAACTATAGTAAAACTACCATGGTCCTACCACCAATAAGCATGACCATCCTCAGCCCTAGATCTGCTTCCACCCAATCTAATGGCTGAAAAGGATATCAAGTTGAAGAGATGTGCAAGAGATACCCATTCGATGAAGGCGGTATTCTCAATCTACCGAGAGCCACGTGTAACTCCTATTGTGGCATCGGAGGATTTCTGGTGAAACCACTTCCAGCACCATCGGGCTTTCGATATCTTTGGTAACAGCTGCAAAACCACCCTTTTCTAAGGAGAAGTTCTGGAGCCACTTTCTGGTTTTACGAACTTTCTTCACTACCTTCCATTCCTTTGCAAGGCCCAGAACTTAGCCTGTATATAATTTGATCCCTTAACTTCCATCATCTAAGATTTCTGCTAGCTGATTCCCCTTGGAGTTTTGGTAATGTTCCATATCTTCACATGCCACAGTGCTACAGTCCTCGTGAAGCTATCCAGTCTGAATAGACTCCCATAAGAGACACTTGTTTTCTCTTGTGTAGATCACTCCTTCATTGGCTAGCCTGTCTGCCACTCTGTTGGCTTCTCTGCGCACATGAACAAAGCTCAGAGTTCTAAGTGTTTTGAGGTGAGATTGAACTTTATGAAACACTTGTGAAAGTCTCTAGTGCCTTGAAACATTATCTGGTGTTGAGCCAATGCTTATTCTTTTAACTGAATTAATCATTAATTCCGAGTTTGCCTCTATAATTGTATTGTGTAGATTGTAGTCTGTCAGGATTTCTAAGCCTTACACAATGGCCATGAGCTATGCCATATTGTTGGTGGCCCTCTCCAAATGACTGTGAAAAATAACTTGGATATTTCCCTCTACATCTCTTATGACTCCTCTATAACCAGCATCCCCTGGGTTCCCTTTTGAAGCTCTATCAATGTTTAGTTTCAGGAAGCCATGAGGGGGAGGTTGCTAGAACACTTTGTTTTCTATTATGTGTCTTGCTTTTTTATTGTTATTTGTTCTACCATAACACTGAAGACCCAACTATTCAAGGATGAGGATGTCTCTTTGAACAGGGGTTTTCCCAGGAGGTTGCTTCATAAAGACTTTAACTGTTTCCTTGAGCTGATTTATAATCTGAGCCACAATTCCTTCAGTTGAAATTGATTTATTTTTGAAGATCATATTGTTGCATTCTTTCCACACATCCCAGATCAAGAAGCCTGGTATCAGTGTCCAAGCTACATTGACTATTTAATTTTCCAAGAAATCTTTCCTCCAATTCTTTAAAGTTTCTGTAATGTCATTTTCCTTTCTGTCTGTTTGGTTGAAGATAGAGGCTACCCAGTTCTAGATGGAGGAGGTGAAATCGTACATGTTGAGAAGGTGATCCATGTTCTCCTCCTGTAGACCACATAAATGGCACTTAGAAGGCCCTACAAAACCTCTTTTTCTAAGATTTTCCTAGGTCAGAATCTTTCTATGTTGAACTAGCCATATGAACATTTTGATTTTCATCCATTGAGGATTGCTCCAAATGTTTTTCCAAGTCTGATTAGGATTTGAATAGTCAAATCCTGTGATTATTCTTTTGGCTTCTTTGAGGTTGACATTTCCTTCATTATTTCTGCCCCATCTAAGAAGATCATCTGAAGTTGATGTTAAAGTCTATCTCTTTTCCAAGATTCTTCAAGAATTTTAGCTTGAGTTCTCAAAGGGGTCTCTTCACTATAATTTGCTACCTTCTAGAATCTCCATTTCCCTTCCCCTCTTGACTGGTCCCAAAAGTCACTTACCCTTTTGAGACCTTTATTGAGGGTGTCATTTTTATGATGTCTAGACTATCTCTGCATAGATTATGTTCCTACTGCCAGTTGTCCTCCCAGAACCAGGCCAGATATCCATTTCTGGTCTCATAGAAGCTATGATTCTGAACTAAAGTTCTGTACTCCCATTCCTTGTTCCAAATATGAGAACCCTTGATGTGCCCCAACATTCAAATCTGGTCCTTTTCCTGCCAATTTGTTCCATACTTTTGTTTCCATAACTTGTTCCATGGATTGTTGGACTCCTTTAGCCATCTCCACCGAAGTTTTGCCCTCAAGACCTTACTTAGGGTATCCGGGTCGTGGAGACCTAAACCGCCATGGGTTTTGTGTTTGCAGAGTTTGTCCCATGCTACTAGGGCCCATTTCTTTTTCTCTTCCCCTTTGCCCCAAAGGAAGTTTCTTTGTATGTTCCTGTCTACTATAAAACTCCTTTAGGGATTGGAAGGGCAGATAACATGTAAATTGGAATGGTTTGTAGGACAACCTTTGTAAGAACTAGTCTTCCTGCTAAATTCAAGGCTCTATTAGTCCAGTTGTTGACTTTGTCCTTTAGCTTGTTTGTAACTGCCTCCCATACTTCCTTACTCATTGGTTTTTCAGTGAGAGGCATACCCAGATATTTAGAGGGAAGATTCTCTCATTGAAAACCGAGAATTCTAGAGAGATGTATCTAGATTGAAATGTCCGTATTGAAAAAGAAAACTTTGGATTTTGTAAGGCTTACCTCTATGCCAGCAGCATGAGCAAAGTCATTTAGGATTTTCTTAAAGGATTTGGCTTCCTTGACAGTGGGTATGCCTTGCAGCATAGTGTCATCCACAAATTGTTGATGATTCAATGCATCCCCATTTTGAGTCAGTTTTAGCCCCTTGATTCTTCCTTCCTTCTTGGCTGCATTGATCATTCTTCCTAATCCTTCCATCATGAGAATGAAGAGGAATGGAGAGAAAGGATCGCCTTTCCAAAGGCCTCTTGAAGTCCTGAAAGTGTTGGATGGTGAGTTGTTGAGAAGGATAGAGCAACTTACTGTGGTGACCAGTGCCATGACCCACTTTATCTAGTTGAAGTCAAAGCCATAAGCTTTAAGGATTTCCTTTATATATTGCCAGCTTATTTTATCATAGTCCTTTTCTATGTCCAACTGTATTATCATTCCTGCTTGCTTATTGGTCTTGAGGGAATGGACCACTTCATGCACTTGGATAATGTTTTTGAGGATTTGTCCACCTTCCACATATCCAGTCTACTCCTCTGAAACATTGCAAAGAGCTATTGATCTAAATCTCTCTAGTGTCGTGGCCTTTTCCTATTTAGGGATTAAAGCTATGAAAGATTCATTAATCACTCTGAAAACTTTTCTTGATTTTCTCGAGTCCTCTACCACATCAAGAATTTCATATTTGACTATCTCACAGCATGTTTTGAAGAATTCTACATTGAAACCATTCGGGCCTGGAGCTTTCCTATTGTGCATCTCTTTGATCACTTCGTTGAATTCTTCCTCTGTAACTGGCCTATTGAGATTATAGTTGTCTTCCTTGGTCACCAATTTGGGATTATTCTTAGTGAAGTTCTTAATGGATTGAGATCTATTTGCCAAGGTTTCCACTGCTAAGCTTTTGAAGTGTTGAACCTCCCCTTGTTGATCCAGGAGTTTTGTGATTCTATTATGAGCCCTGTGTTTCATAGTAGATTTATGGAAGAATTTGGTATTTCTCTCCCCTTCTTTAATCCACTTTACTCTAGATTTTTGTTTCCAGAAGATCTCCTCCTGCTGACATCTATTGTCCCATTCTTGCTGTAGAGAGTCTGCCAGTACCTTCCTTTCCTCTGTGAATCCTTCCTTGATGAGAATTTGGTTAGTTTCTTGTAATTTACTTTGCACTTTTCTTTTGGCTTCGAAAATGTTGCCAAACTCATTTTTGTTCCATTATTTGAGCCTTGGTTTGATATGTTTGAGTCGTTGATGCAGGATGAACATTTTTGTGCCCTGAGTGGGCATGTCTTCCACCCACCACTTTCTGATATTATTGGAGAAGTTTGGATGGGTGAGCCATGCATTTTCGAACTTGAAAGGTTTGTTTCTTGGGGTTCCAATAAAAGAAGCTTCCAACTGTACAGGCCAGTGATCCGAAGCACCGAAAGTAAGAATCTAGGTAGTCATGGAGTGACCTGAGAGAAGGAGGTCCTCTGAAACTATGAAGCGATCTAATTTCGATGCAACCTAGGTGGTTCCCCCTCTCCTATTATTCCAAGTGAAGATGTCATTTATTCTCTCCATGCTTACTAGTCTCATGTTGTCTAAGAAGTTCTGGAATGTGACTAAGTCTCGTCCCAACATTCTCCTTCCCCCTTTTTTTGTGAAAGTGATTTGATCATATTGAAGTTGCTGCCCCCTAAAATCTAGGGGATGATTGGGTGTCTTTCTTTTAGTTTGTCTAGTGATGTGAGGAGTTTTAGTTTATCGTCAAGTAGCTGAGGACTATAGACATTTGTGGTCAAGTAGCAATATTTGTCCCCCAGAGGTTGTATTACAATGGAGAGGTGATTTCTGGATGCTTCTGCATCTGTGATCTCAAATTTTTGAGGATTCCAAAGTGTAAGAATTCCCCCCGATGTGTTGCTAGCTTTGACCTCCAGGTACTCATAGCTATTGAGCCATTTGCAGTGAAGGTCCCTGATCTTTTCTACTAATCATTTGGTTTCCTGTATGAAAACCATGTCTGGTTTTTCTTCTTTTATTCTATTAACAAGATTTCTTTGATTTCTTTTGCTGCCCAGCCTCCTAATGTTCCAGGTTGTGAGCTTCATAATGAAGTGTTTGTGAAAGAGTAACTACTAAGATCTTTCATCTTGCCTGAATTAATCAGGAGTTTCCCACATTGTGATAGGAGATCATTCTGTCTTCTTCTTCCTCTTTTCTTTCCTGGATTTTTGGTGGAGCATCCTGGTGTAAGCTCCATCTGTTTGACTCGTGCAGCCTTTGTTTGGGATCTTCTGAGGTAGAGCTATTGCACTCATTCAAACTTCTCTTGTGGTAGAGAGTCAATCCCTTTGTTTGTTCCCTATTCTAGAAACTGCTCTAGTTCCAGGTTCTCCCTTTCAAGGATCTCCTATAGGTGTTGGTCCTCCATTCCTCCTTTGCTTGGGGTCATGTCCTAGTCTTCTCCAAGTCCCGTATTTTTTAGTGGGTTTCCTTCCTTTCTTTGTCTTCCTGTATGATGTCCATGTTATCCTCTCTTTATCCTCTCTTCCCCTTTCTGTTGAGGTTTCCCCCATATCCTTACTCCTTTCATATCCCTATTGTGACTTGGTACATTGTTCCCACTGGGTTTCTTTTGGTGCTTTTTTCCTCCTCCTTTCCCCTTGCCGACCACTTTGGTGTAACCTTCAAGGTCTTTACCAATGTTGCCTTTTAGATTGTTCTATCTTTTATTGTGTGGGAATTCTCTAAAGAGATGCCCATGTTCATGACAATTGTAGCATCTGAATGGAATGTGTTCATAGTCGACTGCCTAAACCCATTCCTCATCATATACTTCTAGGATGACCTCATCCGGGAGTGCTCCCGATAAGTCCATTTCTATGCATATGTGAGTGAAGGATGTGTATTTACCTCACAGAGTCGTCTATGATATCTTTATAAAATGTCCTAGTTTATTACCTATATCTTTTAAGGATTCTGGCAACCAGTAATCTAAAGGTAAAGAATACAGTCTAATCCATATCGGAATCGATGTGAATGTTTCTCACACCGGTACAAAGTTCACTATCCAAGGTCGCATGTAGAGACCTGCGGCAGCAAAGAAGTAAGGTCCTCCTTCGAATATTCTGTCTTTATCCTCCAGGTTCTTGAAAACGACGGTGAAGAAACCCATGGATCCTAGATGTATATTTATTTCTCCTTTCGGTTTCCAGGTGCTTCTTATCCAAATGTATAGTTTTTTCTCCATGGGCTAAATGCCCATGAACTTGCATATGACTGCATAGGTTGCCATGTGATCTCTGTGTTCCTGCAGAGCCAGATCATTTAGGACCACCCATGGTTTAATATTAGACATGGGCTTGTAAGGTCCCGATGTAGTTCTGCTCTCCGACCTCTAACCTCTGTCTCCTACTTTCGCTTCTTCTTGCACCTCCTTGTGGGTCCCTTTCTCCTGCTAGGGTCCGTTGCCATCCGGCACTTGTGTCTCAGTGGTTTTTGTCTCTTTCTCCATGGAATTTTTATGTTTGTTCTGACTTGTCCCTCTACCTTTGTTCAAGACCATGTTACTGTAGGAGGGAGTGGAGCTCCCTCCTCCCTGTCCCTCCATGGTTACCAGTTTGCTTCTGTCACCCCTTGTTTCAAACCGTAGCTTCCTCTACCATAGAAAACTTCACCAATTGCTAGCCCATGCATTCATCAACCATTCAACTACTTATTAAATCATGAACAAGAGCCATAACTATAGCACATCATAGAACCCTTCTTATAACCAACATATAACCCAAATATCAACCAGAAAAAATTAATCATAGAATACACATAATAACAAGTACAAGTGCTCATAGATCATAATAGGAAAATAACTCTTCTTAACTTGTTGAAAATCCAACCAAGTTAGGGATTTCCACATACTACTCAACCATAGATTGGGCTAAACCAAATCTTTTTTTAATACAATCACCCTCGTGCCACATTATAAGCATGAACGTGGGATCTAATGGGATAAAACAAGACATAATCAACCAGAGACTCTAGTGGTTAAACCACCTCCAACATCAAACTATCGTGATATCACCTAAACTAGTCCTGAGATCACAAAACCAAACCAAGATTTGATGCCTCATTTCTTCACCATACCTTGAGGAATTATCCTATCTCCACCCATGTGTGGAGGGCTTCCCAGAGAAAAACTATCACTGACCCAACCCTTGGGAATTTTCTTGGTAAAAACTCACCCAATTCTAAAACCTTCTGGAAATCCAAATCTCAAACAAAAAATGAAGCCCATCACACCATGAATATCCAGGAAATTGAAAGGCAAGGTTGAAACCACTGTCAAACTAAGAAAAACCCATGCTAATGACAATAAATGAACCAAATAAATAAATTCATGTACCATGCATTCACACACCAACTAGGAAATCACATATGCAATGTTTTATCTACAAATCCTCCCACTGAAGTTGTTCATCCAACCTTCTCCTTACGTTCCTTTACTTGCCAGTTTCCCTCATTTCCTTTCTTGTCTAGGTGCTTGTTCTCTTTCCTTTGCTACACCTTCTCCAAACATGGGCAAATGTTGTCAAATGATTCTCAAGGTCCTTTTTATCATTGATGTCTCATTTTTCTTCATGTTCCTTCATTTTTCCTCTTATTTCCCTTGCATGAAAATTTGTGTCTCTTCACCTTCCTTTTCTCTTATTTTCCTTTACTTTTCATGAATAAATGCCAATTATTGCCTCTTTTCCTTTTCCAATTTATTTTCCAATGTATTTAGCCATTATTAAACCATAACTGATGTCCACTACAATGCTTTCCCAACATTCATCTTGGAATACATATCCCATGACCTTGGTCTTATCTTTCCTTTATTGTCCTTTATTACATGAAACTTTAATCTAGGGTTATTGCAAACCCCTGCCCCTTGGGGGAACACTGTCCTTGGTGTATAGTGACACCTATGGCCAGAAAACCATTGAAAACAAAACATAATACATATGGAGCTTTATAACATAACTCATTGTAGTATTTACAATGACTACTGTTGAAGACATGGCAAACATACCTTTTATTGGAGATTTGTAACGTAACTCATTATAGTATTTAACATAAAAACCACATATACTTGTGCACATTTGCTTCAATAAGAAAATAAACATATTTTTTATAAATATTTATAAATCTAACTCGATACAATATTCACAATAGTATATACATATGCACATTTTCTCTAGCTAACAAATAAAAGGATATGATGTCTGCATCAACAACAATGGCATATAGATGCTCACAACTACACCCTTATCGGGATTCACCTCCTGCCCAAGAAGTCCAAAATCCACTGCTAAGATCAAAGTTTGCATTCAATATCTAGTGCTACAATCCTTGTGCTACTTTCTCTCCCAGTGAACAGTTACTGACTCTTTGTTTGAGGGCACACTCCTAATATGCTTCTGATTAGATATGGAGATGCTGATGACCAAAACAAATTTATTCCCCAAACTTTCCCTTCTTTTATTTCCAGTCCCTCGGGCAATTTGGCCAACCCCTTTTGTTCAGTCACACATCTTCCAAGCTACACTAGCATCCCCTTCTCAGATGATCCATGCCTTGGAAAGGTTTTCTCACACTTGAAGGTCCAAAAGCCAAGCATATCCCTTCCTCAAAAACATAATATTACTCACAAAACGCTCATGGAAATTAACAAAAACTATTGTCTACTAGTGTCCCACAATAGCCTTTCTCCTTAATGCTTTATGAGCGTACTTCTAAATGTTCCAATTCCTTTTGGCTATTGCTCATGATTCTTATAGTTTGTTTCAACCAATGAAACTGGTAATTTCCCTGCTTTCCTATACCAAGAACATAACTTCCATTAGACTAAAAAGGAATTGAAATTAATTCAAATCGTACATCATTAGTGGTCCATCTGTTAGAAAAATATATATTACGGAGCAATGGAACACATAAAATAATGCAGAAATATAAACACAGAAAACGCACAAAACAAGAGAGACACAGATATACGTGGTTCACCCAGTTTGGGCTACGTCCACCTCGAACAGCCAGTCCTTCCTTTCTATTATCCAGCAAAATGAAGAGACACAACCTACAGCAAAGCCGCTGTAATATCCTCTGTTTTCTCTCACAGTCTCACCTCTCTGTTTCTCGCTCACACACACCGAATACACATCTATATCGCCGCCTCAAAAATACAATACCCTCATACAAAGAGAGGGGTTGCCTTCTAGGGCAAAAAACCCTAAACTAAACATAAGTTCTACCGTCAGATCATCCGCCTAATGAACGGCTCAAATTGACTAGAAATTACTATACTTTTACAAGGCAAATTTACATTTACATCTGTTTTTAGCTTCGGGGG
>APFE030930771.1:0-14015 GCA_000404065.3 Pinus taeda
TTTTTTTAACTCAAACGGTTATATTTTTATTGATTTGAAAATTCTTGGGTCTGATCCCAGGCAACTTCAGTTACATTACATACTTCACCCTATTGCTAATTAAATCTGCTTGCTTTTCAAGGCATATGTATAATGCTTTCGTTGTTTACAATTAGGAGTCCTTTCGTCAAAGAGCTGCCTTTATTTGCCAGCTGATCTGCTTCCCCATTTGATTTTTTTAGAATATGGTAAAACTTACAGGTATTAAAGTCTAACATGACTCTCTTCAACCTGTCCTGAATTTTGTTTAGGCTAGCATTTCTAAAAGGGTTTGCCATCTTCATGCTCTTTATTATTAGTTCTGAGTCTTCAAACACTTGGATATCTTTAGCTCCTTTGTCTCTTGCAATGTTGCATGCTTTCAGAAGCCCGAGGATCTCTGCTTGGTTGTTAGATTTCTGACCAAGTCCTTAGCTGAAGCAGTCTTTTGCAATCCCATCTATGGAGTATATGACTCCCCCTGCTCCTGCATTTCCTGGATTACCTTTGGATGCTCCGTCAAAGAAAATAGTGGTTAAATTTTGAGTCCGCCACCATAGTTGGAATTTGTCATCTTCTTCTCTTATGCGCCATACCTGGTTTGTCTTTTTTGGAAAGGAGAGCTGCTTGTGTGGATGAGGCTCTAGCGTACCAAGCCATCTTTTTTCTTCAGGCATTAACAGAGGGTCTTCTTTAAAATACTGCTGTTGAACTGCTTCCAGTAAAAAAGATTTAGCTTTTGCTGCTACTGTCAATGGAGTGTGACTTATTTCTCTAAAGATCTGCTGATTTCGAGCTAACCAAAGCTGCCAGCATACATACTTTGGGATAGCTGTCCATATTTTTTTCCAGAATGATTTGGAGGGGATGCACTGGGGATAAATTCTATTCCAGTTGGCGTATAAATCTACTACACAGGTTTGTGAAGGAATAATAATCTGAAAATTTTGTAATATAATGTTCCATACCTGTTTTGCAAAATTACATTCCAGAAAAAGATGTTGAGATGTTTCTAGATTGCTGTTGCAAAGTACACATCTGTGGGGTCCTGCTATATTTCTTTTTGCCAAGTTGTCACCTGTTAAAAGTTTGTTGTGAGCCAGGGTCCAGAAAAAGAAGTTTACCTTCGAAAGTGCTAAAGGATCCCATACATTCTTCCAAAAGGCCGAATTTTCTCTGCTGTTAATTGAGGTCTGCACTGCTCTATATCCTGTTGTTGTTGTGTAGATTCCGGTCTGGCCCCACCCCCATTTGTCTTTCATGGTTCTGTTGATGGGCGCTGCTTCCTCCAGCATATCTTCAAACAAAGTTTGTTGATGTGTTAACCTCTCTGGAACTCCATGCAAGTCCCATCTAGCCCAATCTCCACGTTGATCCCACTTTGACAAGTCGAAAACAGTATTAACTCCTGCCTGCTTCAGCCAGTCCCAGAGGTTAGCTATATCCTCATTGTCCCTCAAGGGATCTTTCCCCATGATTCTGTCATTCCATAAATGGGTGCGCTTGACATTGCCCGGGATCTTGTAGACATGTTTGATGAAAAACTTACTGCTCTTGCAACAAAGTTTCCATACATGCGTACTATTGACTGTATTTGCATTCTGCAGATTGCTGAGATTTTTGTTGGGACTGTATTTGGACCTCAGTATTTCGCTGATCGGATGTGCGGGTTCGTGTAACAGCTTCCAAAGGATCTTTCCTCCCAGAGCTAAATTTATGAGGGCTGGATCTCTGATTTGCAACCCTCCATCTGCCTGTGTTTTTTTTACCACATCCCATTTCACCAAATGAATTTTATTTTCATTTCCCTTTCCTCCCTGCCACAAAAAATCTCTGAGCAGTTTGGAAATTTGCTCTGTAACGTTTCTTGGAGCAAGGAGGAACGTTGCCTGGTATATTGGAAGCGCTGAGAGTGCTGCTTTAATTAAGATTACATTTCCTCCCTTCGTCAGCCAGTGACCTCCCCACACTGCGATTTTGGCTTTTATTTTCGATATTAAATCGCTCCACAGCGATCTTTTGTTTGTTCCGGATGTAATGGGGAGACCTAAATACCTGAAATTGTCCCAATTTACCTGTCCTTTGAATCCTAGGATCATGGTTATGTCTGATAGCTCCCTCTGCTCTATATTCCAGCTATAAACTTCTGTTTTATTTTCATTTATTAACGCCCTTGAGACTCTGCAGTATTTGTTGAGGGTTGCGTTTATGGATCTGGCGATTCTTGTGGTGGCTCCTGCTAATAGAATTGTATCGTCAGCAAATAATGCATGATTCTGTCCTTCTACTCCATGGAAAGGCTTAAGGCCCGGAATGTTGCCTCTTGATTTTCTTCAGCAAGTTTTCGACTTAGAGACTTCGCCATTAAGATGTACAGTGACGAGGAGAGGGGCACCCCTGTCTGATGCCCCTCTGCGTTTGGAAAAAGTTCGTGGGACGCCCGTTGACTAGCGGGGCGATCCAAGGATTCCCTATACAGGCATTAATTAGATTTATGAATTGCTGCGAAAACCCAAACGCCATCAGAACCTTGCAAATGAATGAACGATCCACTCTGTCAAATGCGGAGGCCATATCTAACTTGACCAGCATGCCTTTTTCCTTCCGCTGTTTGCTGGAATGTATAATCTCTTGGACCTGAATTACATTGTCTGTAATATTTCTGCCTTCCACGAATCCGCCTTGAGAAGGTGAGATCAATTTTTTTAGCAATGGCTTGATCCTGTTAGCGATCAATTTTGCCAAGATTTTGTATGAGGCATTACACAACGATATCGGCCGAAATCTGGCGAATGTTTCCGGGTTGATCTCTTTGGGGATTAGCGCGAGGTATGTAGAATTTGTTCCTCCGCCTACCTTAGCCTTTTTCATAAATCTGCTTATCATTTTGTATAGATCAACTTTTATGATATGCCAGCACGCCTTATAGAAATGGACTGAAAAACCTTCGGGTCCGGGAGCCTTATCTGCATCCATGGACCAGACAACTTTAATAATTTCTTCCTCCGTGGCTGGCCTGCATAGTTCTGCATTTTCTTCAGGGCTAATCAGATTTGGGATATTAGTCATGAAGTCCACAATTTCTTCATCGTTGCTGTGATTTTCTTTCCTATATAGATTCCTGAAATAGTTTTCTGCAGCTGCCTTGATCTGATGATAACTGTTGCATACACTGCCCTCTGGAGTTTTAATCTCTGCTATGTGATTCCTGGTCAATCTCGCTCTGTATTGTCGATGGAAGTAGGAAGTGTTTCTGTCTCCGACCTTCAACCACAAGCTCCTGGATTTTAAACGCCAGTATTCCTTCTCCTTTCGGAAGGTGTGGTGCGCAGAACATTGAGCTTTTGTTTCTTTCTCCAATAGATCTGCAGTTATATCTATGTTTTCCATCTCTGTTTGCAAATTTTGGAGTGCCTGGACTGACTCCTTTCTTTGCTCGGTAGGGGTATGCATTGGCTTTTTTTATCCAATTCTTCAGCGCATATTTAGTTGCCTTTAACTTTTGCTCCCAGACATAACTAGGAGATCCCACTACTGGTTTGTCCCAGGTTGCCTTTACTGTCTCTTCGAAGCCTTCCTTCTCAATCCATAGGGGGCTCAATCGGAAAGGTATGGGTCCTAAGTCTTTTTCATCTTCTAGAAGGAGTTGAATGGGTTTGTGGTCCGAGGCCAGCTTGGGCAAAATTTTTGTTATTATTATTTTTTTTTCATCATTATGGAGCTTTGAACCATGAATCTGTCTAACCGAGCTGAGATGTGGCCAGTTCCCGCTCTATTATTGGTCCAAGTGTAAATACCTCTGATGGGGTTGAAGTCCAGTAGGTCCCAGCGCTGGAAGAGATCCTCCACCTGATCAAGCATGGGATCTCTGTTATTTGTCCCTCCCCTTTTTTCTTTAGCTTTCATAATAATGTTTAGATCCCTTGCTATGATAATGTTGCTGGGGGCAGTCTGTTCTAGATAGGCTGATAGAGAGCTCCAACATTCTCTCTTTTCCTGGTAAGAGACAGGTACATAAAGATTAAAAAGGGTGATATTTAGCTTACTTGCTTTGTGCATTAATTCAGTTTGGATCCAATGCTGCGTTTCCTTATGATTTTCCAGCTGAAAGAGGTCGTCATTCCAGAGTGTTTCCAGTCCTCCAGATGTACCCCTTGAGCTGACCGCTTTGCTTGCTTTTTTGTTCCACTTTGAGCTACTGATCTCTAGAAGGGCATGCCCTTCTATTTTAGTCTCTTGGAGCAAGAGTATGTCTGAGGGTTCTGCTTTCATAAGATCCTTGACTGCCTCTATTTTGGAGGTGTTCCCCAGACCTCTGCAGTTCCAAGAGACGATATTCATTATTTACTTGAAGGGGTGGGCCCTCCCTTGGAGGACCTTGGTCTGGTGTTTCGCCCAATAGTCATTTCTATGGTGGCTTGGCTTCCTTGCGTTTTAAGTCTCTCTGCCTCCTCCTCCCTTTTTTCTTTGTGGGATTACCTTCCTGCTTTTTTCGTTTGGCGCTCATAAAATTCGTCCTCTGAGGAGCTAGAACTTTCAATTGGTTTTTTCTTTATTATCTCTGCATATGTAGGGTTCAATGGGCTGCCCTGATTAATCTCCCTCTGTATTACTTCCTCTACCTCCTTGTTTGGAATAGAAGTATCCTCTTGTTCTTCATTCTTCTGACTTAGGATAGCTTGATTGGCCTGATCCTTATCCGCATCTTTAGGATTTACTTCTGTTTCTTGATTGGCTTTACTGGTGCTGGGAACTTCTTCCGTGGAGCCTTTACCATTTCCTTTTTTTTTGGAGGATGCATTCTTCTGTACAAGGGTCCATTGTTCCCCATTCTGTTTTTCTACTTGCTCCTCTGCTCTCTTTTTGCAGTTCTTTGCAAATTGGCCATGGCTGTGACAATGTCTGCATTTAAAGGGCAACTGTTCGTAATCCAACTCCTGAACGTACGACCACCCAGCTACTGTGAGCTTGATAGCTTCCGGTAACCCTTCCTCTAAGTCCACTTCTACGCAAATGCGTGCACATGAGTACTGGTCTTTCCTCGCTGCCTGATCTATATATTTTCCCAGGGCGTTACCTATGATTTGAAAAGATTTTTGATTCCAGCAATGCAATGGTAAATGAGGTAGTCTGACCCAAACCGGGACTGCTGAAGGGATGTCCTGAGTGGGGTCAAAATCTGGTGCCCATTTATTCAAGTATAGGCCCTGTGGCCCCATAAAATACGGTCCATTTCTAAATATCAAGCCTTTATCATCTGGGTTTTCAAAGACAAACACGAAGAAACCCTTACCTACGAAATAGCTCTTGACTCCTTCTTTGATCAGGGGCTTCTAATTCCTTTGTGTCCAATCCTCTACCGACTTAGGTGATGGCCAGAGGCCTGTGAACTGACCTATGAGGCCTCTTTCCGTGAGATTCATTGCAGCTTTGCAAGTTTCTTGTTCAGGTAAAGCTACTGAAGGGATCGAATCCAGCTTTTTCACAAACTTCTTCTGCATTCCTAAGGGCGGACGCTTTGTTCCAGCTGCAATCATTGAGCGAAAGGCCATCACCTCCGGTGGTGCTCGAGGGGGATCCGGATCCCCGCTGCCCTCCATTGGATCGGCAGGGGGACGCGAGGGGCGTGAAGGTCGCAGAGCGCAAGGGTTGGGGCAGACTGCTGCAGGCAGAGCAGCAGGCGCGCGCGGCAAAAGTCCCTGAACATAAGAAAATTTAAAGTGTCAAAAATATGCAAAAAAAAGAAGAATTGTATTATGCATTACCACTTTTCAAAATCGGGTCACGTTTCTACTACTCCTACAAAACGGGTAATTGTATCGGTTATTTAAAGTGCCAAAAACTATGCTCTAAAAAAATGTGTGTGTTTTGCATCATCCTTTTTCAAAATCGAGTCAATTTTTTGATATCTCTACGAAACGGGTAACAATATCAGTTCTCGTTTCAAAGTTTACGTTGTTTAACATTAATACAATTAATTTTTTCTAATTTAGCGATCAGAAGGTCTTAGTTTTTATAAATGAAAGTGTTGCAACAGTCACAATTCATGGTGTCCCCCCAAAAGTGTCTACAATTTGTGATTAGCAAAAAATTATTGGAAAAAAATTAGTGTGTAAAATTACTAATTAAATGGTATACAATTTGAACCAATCAAATTCGACAAGGAATGAAGCTCGGTCGTGCATTTTAATGAAACAAGGCAACTTTGGCTTGCTTCACAAAAATGCACTCAGAGCCTTCATTTCAAGGCCAAATTGAATGATTCAACTTGGAGAGTATTTCTTTTCTTATTTATAAGTAACATTAATACAATTAAAGTATTCTAATTTAGTAATCTGAAGGTCGAAGTTAATGTAAATGAAAGGGTTGCAACAATCACATTTCACAGTGTCCCCCCAAAAGTGTCAATAATTTGTGATTAACGAAAACTTATCGGAACCAAATTAATGTGTAAAATTACTAATTAAATGGTATACAATTTGATTCAATCGGATTGGCCAAGAAATGAAGCCTGGACATGCATTTTAGTGAAGCAAGGTAATTTTGGCTTGCTTCACAAAAATGCAATGCCAACCTTCATTTTAAGGTTAAATTGAATGATTCAACTTGGAGAGTATTTTTTTTACTCATAAGTAACATTAATGCAATTAAAGTTTTATAGTTTATTGATCCGAAGGTCGAAGTTAATGTAATGAAAGTGCTACAACAATCACAGTTCACGGTGTCCCCCTAAAAGTGTCAATAGTTTGTGAACAATAAAAACTTATTGAAAACAAATTAGTGTGTAAAATTACTAATTAAATAGTATACAATTTGAATCAATAAAATTGGCCAAGAAATGAAACTTGGGCATGCATTTTAGTGAAGCAAGACCATTTTAGCCTGCTTCACAAAAATGCACTCCCGACCCTCATTTTAAGGCCAGATTGAATGATTCAACTTGGAGAGTATTTTGTTACTCATAAGTAACATTAATACAATTGAAGTTTTCCAATTTAGTGATCTAATGGTCAAATTTAATGTAAATGAAAGTGTTGCAACAATCATAGTTTAAGGTGCCATCCCAAAAGTCTCAACAATTGTGATTAACAAAAACTTATTGGAAGCAAATTAGTGCGTAAAATTACCAATTAAATAGTATACAATTTGAATCAATCATATTGGCCAAGAAATGAAGCTTGAGCGTGCATTTTAGTGAAGTAAGACAGTTTTGGTCTACTTCACAAAAATGCACTCCCAACCTTCATTTCAAGGCCAAATTGAATGATTCAACTTGGAGAGTATTTTTGTTACTCATAAGTAAAATTAATGGAATTAAATTTTTCTAATTTAATGATATAAATGTCGAATTTAATGTAAATGAAAGTGTTGCGACAATCACAGTTCATGGTGTCCCCCAAAAGTGTCAACAATTTGTGAACAATAGGAACTTACTATAATCAAATTAGTGTGAAATTAGGAATTAAATAATATACAATTTGAATTAATCATATTGGCCAAGAAATGAATCCTATGCATGCATTTTAGTCAAGCAAGACAATTTTGGCCCGCTTCACAAAAATGCACTCGCGACCTTCATTTCAAGGCCAAATTGGATGATTCAACTTGGAGACTATTTTTTACTCATAAGTAACATTAATACAATTAAGTTTTTCTAATTTAGTGATATAAAGGTTGAAGTTAATGTAAATGAAAGTGTTGCAACAATCACAATTCACGGTATCCCCCCAAAAGTGTCAACAGATTGTGAACAACAAAAACTTACTGGAAGCAAATTAGTGTGTAAAATTACAAATTAAATAGTATAGATTTTGAATCAATCATATTGGCCAAGAAATGAAGTTTGGGCATGCATTTTAGTGAAGCAAAACAATTTTGGTTTGCTTCACAAAAATGCACTCTGAACCTTCATTTCAAGGCCAAATTGAATTATTCAACTTGGACAATATTTTGTTACTAATAAGTAACATTAATAGAATTAAATATTTTTATTTTTTCACACACACACACACACACATGTTATTCATGAATAATCCAAAATGTATGGATTTCATAGGGTAAAAGGCAAGGATTGTGTGCCTCAAATAAATGTACACCAGGACCTGTAATTAATTGGCAGTGATATAATGATCATTCCATCTTATGGGTTTGTGAAATTGTACCTCAATCTTGTGGTGTAACAACACCAACATTACATGAACAGAGTCTCCCATAGGTTATGTTCCTTGAAATTTGATAAAGTTCATGCCCTCCTCATTTTATCCATGAAACATTATGTACAGAATGAAAAGCTAGCTCACACATGATTAAGACTAATGCAAAGACTCTAGAAATATTACCACATCGTTTCTACTTCAAGAATGAATAAGTTTATAGAAATGATGTATTAATTTTGTAGCTTTATAGGAAGGATGGACTTAAGGGGTTGGTTGAACAATGTGTGAGGAGTCCAATTGAACACAAGTTGGGATTATAGAATCAACACATTCAATATTGGGATGCCTTACTTGGCATAGACTCAAACATAGTGAATTGCAGTTGCACACATTTGACATTTATTCAAGTCATTTAAAGTTGATACGTCTCTCACATTTGATTGACTCATGTGCACTTTATTGACTTATTTAAAGGCATTGATCACACATGAATTCACTTCTAAGATACAATTTCCCTATTTTCCATTGCATTTATTTCAAGCATCTTTGAGCGTATATCTTAATCTTAAGCATAGTGAACTGCAGTTGCACACATTTTACATTTATTCAAGTCATTTAAAGTTGATATGTCTCTAAAATTTGATTGACTCATGTGCACTGTATTGACTTATTTAAAGGCATTGATCACACATGAATTCACTTCTAAGATACAATTTCCCTGTTTTCTATTGAATCTATTTCAAGCATCTTTGAATGGATAACAAACCTTAAATTTTTGGAACATAATTTACAATTTATGGCAATGATTATTTTTTATACCTGAATGCATGGTTTTGTAATAATATTTTCAAGTGATAATGTATTCCTGGATCACCAAACAATTTCTAAGGTTGAATATATAAATGACACACTTCACTCAATCAAAACATTGTAACATCATTTAAACTCTGCTCATGGCCTTTGCTAAGGTTCAACTATGATGTAAACTGATATAATTGCTATTAATTTTTGCGGTGATACTTTAAAATTACAGTACTAGTAAAATCTAAGCACGTCTTGATAAAGGAACGGGTAAACAAATATGTAGTACTCAAGTATACAAACTATCTAAACATATTTTTAAATAGCAAAGTCAAAATTTTGTTGATTTTCGTTACTGGTTAAAACTCTATTGAAAAACTAAGTGAGAGCCCGCGTGCCGCTGCTGCCTCTGTGTGCGCCCCTCTACGACCTTTCCTCACAACCATGGCTTCAAGAGGAGGCCCTGAGCCTCCTCCCTCCCTCCCTCCTGAGCTCCTTGCCTTCAAGCAACTGGTAGGTGACTGTAGCAAGTGTCCAATTTCAGCCTCCCAGCAGAAGTTTGTCAAGAATATGGAAGCAATCCCAACTGTCGCTCTTCCAGTTGAAGAACCCTGTCGTGTTGCCCTGAATATAGTAGAAAGAGGACTCATTGACCAGTTCACTGGGTTATGGCCATCACCAAGGGCCATTGAATTGTGGGTGCAATGCAACTGGAGACCGTTGGTTTCAGAAGGAATAAAATGCCACTTCGTCAGTAAGGGTTATTTCGTTTTCATTTTTGACTGCATTGAAGATAGGAACCTCATCTTTAGAAACGGGCCGTACTTTATGGGTCCCCAGGGTTTGTACTGAACAAATGGACACCGGACTTTGACCTACCTAGCCCAAGATGTGCCCTCGGTTGTCCCTGTCTGGGTGCGCCTCCCTCACTTACCCTTGCACTATTGGAGTCTGAAATCTTTAAAATCCATTGGAAACACCCTTGGAAAATACATTGACAGAGCATACAGGAAGGGACAATACTCCTATTCCAGAATATGTGTTGAAGTTGATTTGGAAGTTGGGCTTCCAAAAGCCATAAAACTAACAGTGGCAGGATGGTCTCACATGCAAGAACTGGATTACGAGCAACTGCCTTCAAGTGCAGGCATTGCCATGGATACGAGCACTTTACAAGAAACTGTAAAAAGAAAATTGAGGAAGAAGTAGAGAAGATGGAAGGGATCAATGGAAAACGGTGCAAAAGATGACCTCATCAAAGCAGCCCAGCAAGCCGAGAGGGAAAGGGGCTCAAGCGGGACCCATTGTGCCATCCACAAAGCTATAACCGGAAGGGGTAGCACCCCCTATAACAGATATTCCCTAAAATTCGTTCGCTGCTCTCAGCACATAGGATGAATCCCCTGTTATAGTAAGTGATGCAGAACAATAGGTCAATCCCTCATTAAACGAGGAAGGAAACGCAGGGGCTCCCCCTGCTCAAATCGACTCCCTAGTAATAGGCTCTTTGCCAGCCTCTTATGTAGACATGACAAGAAAGAAGCCCCTGGAATTGTCAGGCTCATCGGAATATGAGACATTTTAAAGGCACTCGAAATGGGCAGGGAGGAAATCCCTCAAGGAAGCAAGAGAGGAAGAAGCAGAGAGGCAAAAAATGCAAGGAAGTTAGTCCACTCTAGAAATGTCCATTGGTCAAAATACTAGAGCACGACCACCAAAGGGAGGCCTCTCCTCCACTACCCCAAATAAATAGTGCGTATAGTCTCTTGGAACTATAGAGGCTTGGGGAATCCCACGAAGGCTGCAGTTGTTAAAAATCTCATGAAAATAGAATCCCCATAGATCCTCATGCTCCAAGAGACAAAAATCGAAGGGGAAGCCCTTCTAGATTTAAGCATAACGAATTTGAAGTTCAAAGTGGGGATGGTCGTAAGTGTAAGGGGCACCTCAGGAGGACTCACCATGGTCTGGATGGAGGAATTGTTCTAGCTGGAAAGCTCCTTCGAGACTCAACATTGGATTTACTCCGAGCTTCAACATAAAGTAAGTAAACTCACTTTCACCCTGTTTAATCTTTATGTTCCTGTTCTTTACCTTGAGAAGAAAGAGTGTTGGAAAACACTTCTCGATTTTATAGACAACTATTCACCCATGAACATTGTAATAGTAGGAGATCTAAACATTGTTCTTGACCCAAAAGAAAAAAGAGGGGGCAACAATAGCAGAGATCCAATGCATCCCCTTGTGGAGGACATAATTCAATAGTGGGATCTTCTTGATCTTAAACCCAAGAAGCAGTTATACACTTGGACCAACAACAGAATAGGGGTAACCCATATCTCAGCCCGGCTCGACAGATTCCTAGTGCAGAGCACTCCTTTGATCGATAAGAGAATAGTGTCATCGACAATCCTTCCAAAGCTCACCTCGGACCATAAACCCATCCTCTTACAACTGGATGAGGAAGAAAACCTGGGGCCTATACCATTCCACTTCAGCCCTTTGTGGATTGAGCAGGATGGGTTTATGGAAGTTGTTGCCAAGGCTTGGTCCACCACGGTCACTAGGTCACTGGGTCACCCAATTATATTTGGGAGCAAAAATTGAAAGCAACGAAAGCAGCTCTGAAAGATTGGGTTAAAACACCTCCCAACACCTTCACCACATATAGAAAAGAAGCTATCCAATAGTTAGCAGAATTACAGTTGGAGATGGAGGGCACAGACATAACCATGAAAGAATTGGAGAAAGAACAAGTTTCCCAACTTGCTTCTTTCAACTCCTTCAGAAAAGAAGAAGAATTTTGGCGACTTAAGTCCCATAGCCTATGGTTGAAAGCTGGTGATCAAAACACAACCTTCTTCCACCGGCAGTTCAGAGCTCGCCTCTCCCAGAATCACATTTCAGAAATCACCTCAGTAGATGGGATAATCACCAAAGGTTTTGCCCAAGTTAAAGAAGATGCTGAAACTCACTTTCAGTGTTATATGCAGAGGATGGAACAGGAGATGAGGCAATCTCTAATGACTTCCTCTGCTAGATCCCTTCCTTGGTTAATGAGGAGAATAACTTAAATCTTATGAAGCCCTTCACTGAGGAGGAAATCAGTAATGTAATTTGGGACATGGAGCTTGATAAAGCCCCAGGTCCTGATGGTTTCTCAACACATTTTTATAGAGCATGTTGGACAATCATCAAATCTGACCTTCTAAGAATGGAAAAGGCTTTTCAGAAAAAGGCAAAAGTGGGAGGCAACACCAAATCCACCTTTCTTACCTTAATACCCAAAGAAGTGAATCCGGCTACCTTTGACAGATTTAGACCCATTTCGTTATGTAATTCCTCTTACAAAATTCTTGCTAAATTGTTCGCAGACAAAATTAAACCCCTGCTAAGTGAGCTTATTTCTCCCAGTCAAGGAGGGTTCATAGCAAAAAGACATATTTTGGATAATGTGATACTTGTACAGGTGCATTCCAGTCACCAGAGGAAGGAGCAAGGGATGTTGATCAAGTTGGATATGACCAATGCCTTTGATCGAGTTAAACTGTCATTTATTTATAAATTTCTTCTCTCCTTTGGATTCAACCTAGATTTTGTGAACCTAATCAAGGTCTGCATTGATAAACCTTGGATTGCCCCGCTGGTAAATGACCGACCTGCCACTTATTTCCAAGCTTTAAGAGGGATAAGGCAAGGATGCCCGTTATCTCCCTTTCCGTACATAATAGTGGCAGACACCTTGAGGAGGAAACTGATAGTGGAAAGAAACAAAGGAACTCTCCTGGGCCTGCCTTTAACCCTAGGGGTTAACTGAGCCTCACTCTGGATTGAAGCCATTAGCAAGATCAAAACCAATATAGCTGCATGGGGTGGGCAGTGGCTCAACTACGCTAGCAAGCTAATCCTCATAAAGTCTGTCCTTTCCTCTCTCCCTATCTATCAGGCCTCCTTCCTCCTGGCTCCAAAGACAATCACAAATCAGATTTCACAGCTGCTCAGAAACTTCCTTTGGTAGGGAGGCAAAGGGAACCAGAGAAAATTTCACTTAGTTAGTTTCAACACAGTGAAAAGGCCAAAGCTAGAAGGAGGTCTCTAGATTAGAGACCCCGACCTGGCCAACATTGCCTTAGGTGGCAAATTTCTTTGTCTGCTCTACTCCAACAAACACCATCAAGTCAGCCAATTACTCCAGAATAAATACTTCAACGGCATCTCATTGAGAAACCTTCAAACGGACAATGTTCCCAAAGGCATGCCGCTTTGGAACCTATGTAGAAAAGGGCTTGCCACCTTCCAATATCATCTTTACAGGGTGCCTGGAAATGGACCAAATATTTCGATATGGCAAGATAAAATCATGGGCAATTCCACCCTCGAAAATACAGTGGAATTAACTAATCTTCGTGATTGGCTCTCCCAGCTTGACTTGCACAGTATTGCTGACATTTTTGCTTGGGATAGACAGGGGAATTGGGAGGACTTGGTCTTCCCCAACCTGCCAGCACATTTACTTCACCAAAAGCACCTTCTCTTGGACAAGCTGAAGGGCTTGACACTTGTTAACTTACATGCATCATATCTTTGGAGATGGGGGAAGATAGGCGTCTATACCTCTGCGCTTGGTTTTGCAGCCTTGAAATCCACACAAAATCAAGTTCTCAACCCTTCCATTTGGCATCACGCGTGGGATGCATCCAGAATCCCCAAGGTGAATTTCTTCATTTGGCTGCTTATTCACAGGAAAGTGTTGACAGGTGAAAATCTTGTCCACATAGGCATTATAGGGCCGCATTGGTGCATTTTGTGTAGATCGGCCTCTAAAAATGTGGACCACCTCTTTGTAAGATGTGCCATTGCCCAATCGGTATAGGCTCTTGTCCTTCACGGTCTCAACGCAACCGCTCCTCTCTAGTGCACGATCGTGGATCTCTTCTCCACCTGGATTGCAAGGTATCCTAGGACTCTCAGTGCACAATTGCTGTGGAATTGGATTTGGCACTCCATTCCAAAGTTCATTTGCTGGAAGTTGTGGCTCAC